>JAQIVE010006694.1:0-11250 GCA_034698285.1 Sminthurinus bimaculatus | reverse complement strand
TCTGAATGCAAATAAAATAAAATATCTTGCTTACATGAAGGACACTTAATTTTTACTATGTATTTTATCTTTTATGTACTTTATGAATTTTGCAGCTATTTTATTAGCCAGTACATAGCCAAATAATTTTTGCACATCTTTCATCTTTTTTGTTGTAAACCCTCGAAAGAAAAACACCATAATAGATTTTTATTTTGGACTAACGCCAATAAAACTTACGTAAAAACATGAAATTAAAATGGAATTATTTTCGTTGTCTTGAACTGTGTTTTAAATATTGTGCTGTATGTAGTGTAAATTGTAAACTATCTACATCTTCAGGGTTGAAAAAATTCCCACGCATCAACTTTTGGCCAAATAACACACGCCACGGGATCTAAATTTTAAAATTCCAGATATCTAACTAAGTACTAGCATTTACAACTTCAACTAATCATGAAAGCGTTTAAAATGTTTACACAATGAAATGAAAGACAAGATGTAACCACGCGTTTTAAAACAATGGTTTCTGTATCAAAAGCTGGCTTCACAACGTCGTTTTTAAACAGGAGAAAACTTACCTTATCTTATTTATTTATTTTCCAAAGAAAATAATTGAATTTTCTCAGTTTCTGCTTGCGCTCTATTGTTCCATTCTTCTATGTATATTTTTTTCTATAGTTTACACATATTCTACATCGTGTTATCATAGTTTAGAGCTCGCTTTTCATCCCGAAAGGTCAGCCTACCACGCATTTGTCATGACGGGAAATCCCTCACATACATATGTAAAATATACATAAATATACTTACACTTTTATATGTACCAATTGAATTTAAGGCCAAAAACATGACAAAACTATAAAACTGCCACATGAGAAGAAAAAGAAGAGGAACAATGATATAATGGAACTGACAAAGACATGAAATTGCAAGTATGTACAATGTACGATGTACATACACAGAAAAAATAGAATCCAGAGCACTCATATAAAAAACCGTCTGTTCTATTTCCCCATCTCTGCTTACTTTATACGGCCAAGAATATAATGCATGTATGTATCTATTACGTAATACGTTGAGAGGAGAGTTAGTGCCAAGCTCAGGATCTACGCCTCCGTGACCATCAACAAATGCATGAGCTGTGCATGAGCTTCTTCTTCTTCTTATTCGTCTCCTTCCCCTTGTTCTATTCTGTTTTGGAGAAAAGGGGAATGAAAAAAATTGGGCTAACTCTTGGAAATTTACTACGCGTACCACACCACCATCACCATCACCGTCTTAATTCCACAAGGAACTTGACGACTAGCACCAGAAACAGCAGCCAGCTCATAAATACAGCTACAGTTTACATCTACGTAAATCCTAAACGCATATATGTATGTAAGTACTCAGTGCTCGTGGACATGTGCATAAAATATACAACATAATATATATTATAAATATACCCCTCCCTGAAAAAAAAATCTTACCTCATCTCATGAAATTTTCACGAGAATTGATGTGATTATAATATGCAAATATGATATACGATTGTACATACCATATTTTCATGAAAATCCAATGAAATTTTCGCAGTATATTTTGTGAAAAATATAAGCATTCTGTCATAGTTACGTTCTTATCATTTCTTGATGAATGTTTTATATCAAATTACAGCATGATGCATTTTCATTTTTTCCATGAGCAAATCTTTTTTTTCGTAATGCATTCTGATAAAATAGTTATCAAATTTTGATCAACTTTTGGGCTTGAAAAAAAAAATTTTTTATTATTATTATTTATAAAAAAAATTATGCACAGCCTCATTGCATGAGCCAATCTAACTGCAAAATTGTACTAATGAAAATTAAAGACTTTCGCCCCTACTTTTTTGCTACTGAACACTAATAATGGCAAATAAAACGTGTAATTTTATGCTTTGCATCTGAAACCATGTACGCGGTGTGGAACCAGAGTGCACTTTTAAGTTTTCAGTTACTCGCCACAGAACTGGTGCAATTTTTTCTACGTGATGTTTGTGATGTTTCGACGCCAATCGCGACATTTTCAGTGATGTTGACTGGCATAGGATGAGGGTATCTACCCGCCATGGTCACTATCATAGAAAATATCGTGACTGGCGTCAAAATTATGCTTCAACCCCACTATTATACAGAACAGAAATGGAACGATGCATGCAAAAACGGATAAAATGTACAATTTCCCTTACATTGCATAAATCTGAGCAGCATGTTTTTAAATCATGAAAAATAAATCTCAGTAAATTTTGAATAATTTAAAAATTCACACAATCTTATTATTTATTTAAGCAAGTATATAATAATAATTTTATAACAAAAAAAACGCAAAATTTCAGTCCATTTCAATGGTATTTGGAGGGACACATACATATTTATGAACGCAATTTACAAAAATACACACATTCGCAATATATTCTGCCTTGACCCATGTACAAAATGATGTTGGGGAGACACGTTTGATGAAAGGGCCAGACCTTTCACTGAGGGCATGGCCCAAAATATTTAAACGCTCGAAAAAAACGTAAAAGCTAAAATCGCACGTACAACCTATCCGTTTTACGATTCCAAATTCACCACTTTTCAGTTGTATTACGTGATTTGAAGACTTGAAACTTCTGTCGTATTCTTGGGTTGAGACCCTCATGGAGTTTATTGCCATCCTTTTGAACTCCTTGTAAAGTTTCACCTCCATGCCACTGTCAATGATTGTTAAACTACTAGTTATTCCTAATCCTAAACCCGAAAATTTTTCACCTAAAACTTGAGGAGCTTTTTTAATATTTTTATATTTATTCAATATATTAATGACTGTGTCTTGTAGTCCATCTTGGAGGAAATTAATTTGAGCTGAAATATGCTGGTAAAGTATATGTTTTTTAATTATTTGCGTAGGAACATGGCGGCTCCCTTTGACAAAATTGATGATATTTTGATTAAACGATTCGAAAGCAAACATTGAAGACACAAACAAGGGTCCAAATCGTCGGACACCTGGAACAAGGTGCAGGAGTAGGTGTACATTGTACGACATCTTGTCCAAGCCATAGAGATCCTCAAACTTTCTCACAAATCTGTGGAGGTCCTTATCAACCTTTTCCAGGTCCTTTGTAGGAATTGATGAAGATGACAGTTGGTGGAAGCATGAAACGAAAATCTCCAAGTGTTCCAGATAACGCCTTGGCAAAATTCCATGCAAAACTGGAATAGCATAGTAAAGGAGAAAACTGCGTCGTTGGTTCGCCTTCCATTTTTCATGCTCTGAAACAGACTCGGGTTTTCGGGTGATAAATGTTGGAGGATTGATGTCGAGTAGTCTTTTATCAATTATTCCAGTTTGATTTCCAATGTAATATTCATTATTTTTATTGGAGCTATCGAACCAACATTTCATCATAAGATTCACCACTCCAATATCACAAGCGTGCATTGAGTCGACTGGAAAGTCTTCAATAAGATTGAAATTTTTGAGCAGCAATAGTGGAGACGCCGCCGTTATTCCGCTGGAAAGATCCCGGCTGCTTGTCTCCATAAAAATGTTCAAATCCTTCAAATGTCCCGCCAACGTTCTTGCTTCAAAAGTTTCAAAAGAGTACACCATTTTGTTGTTGTGACGAGTCGATAACTGTCGACAAAATGTGCAGCCACAGCGAGCATTGAACTGGGATAATCCTTGGAGTTCCCATTTTGCCTTGGAGTCTGCTGTTGAAAAGTACGGATAGATGTTTGAGTGAACTAGCTCATTTTTGTACTTGAATGTGACTCCTACTTCTTGTAAACTGTTCATGTCGTCGACAACAATATTCAAAATATCCTTGGCGGGAAAACCCGGCCCTGTCCAAACTCCTGAAAGAAATAGGTTGCGAAATCTTGGGGAAGGAGGAAGCTCGTTTATCATTACCTGTACCGGCCAAGCTGATTTATTCTTGAGGATTTCAACGCCGTCCAGGCAAAAATTAAAAGTGAAAAAAGGTTGTGGGTCTTTCTGTCGTAGCTCTAGATACTTTTGGCCGTCAAAAAAATCTCTGAGGACCTCAGACTGTGGGGGCGATGAAAATATTTTTTTTGCGTACTCGTAATAGGGGTTTTCGTTAAAGAATTGTTCAATTTGTTTTTTTAGTGGAATACTAGCAAAATATGGAGTTGACAGGGTCAATTTGCTACTACACAATGTGCATTCATCTAACAACTTTGACCCAACGTATTTTTTGCATTGCTGACAAAAGTAGTGCTTAGTAATTGTATCAAAATTTGAAGAAAATTTTTGGAAAAATTTAAATGACGAAGGGAGTGTGGGGCAGGGTAAAAAAGAGTTAATCAAATCAATAAGCGGCGTTGCGGCATTGAAAGGAAGATTATATCTCAAGAGGAAGGCCATAATTACGACAGACGCTGCTTTGTCGTCGAGCTTGCAATCCGGGTAAAGAGGCTAATAAACAGTAAATTTAAAAAAAATTATTACAAAAAAAATAAAAATATTAATAATTTTAAATTGTGGGAAATAATTTAGAATTTAGAATAAAAGATGGGAATATTAGTTATTATTATTTTAAAAAGTCGAAAACCGTTTGTTCGACTCAGCTTACCTCAAAATCCTGGTAAAAATTTGGTGATGGTGATTCCGGCAGGTTCTCATCCATATCAATTTCCATGCTCTATATTTTCATAAAAAATAATTGAAAAAGTAAGTAAAAGGTGTAATAAAAACCCAAATAAAAAATTTTTTAATAATATTATTTTCGTTTGAACAAAGAAAAATTTTCACGTGAAGAAAATCTGGCGGGCTGTCAGCCGGATTTGGTCCTAGATCGTAATTGAATTGGTCGTCTGTGTCGCTTAGAGGAATAAAGGGTTCTATTGTTGGTAAAGGATCCGCATTATTTTGTTCAAATTCCACTGGTGGCGCTTCCATCAGTAAATGAACAGAATTTTGATACACCGCCGGACGAGGTTCAAATGCAATGAATGGGGATGGATTTTGATCAGGTGGTATTCCAGAAACTCTTTGCTGGTTTACATTTTTTGGCATGTCCTGATCTTCACTATAGCGGAAAAGCTGGTTGTAGCCGCAATGACCGTCAACCTTTTAAACGTACAGTTTTATGTTTATAATTATTTTGTCAAGTTTGGAATGATACGTGAAGGTCAAGGTAGTGTTTCCTCAGTTTCTATTATAATTGGCTTACTTGTCTAGCAGAAGGAATCAGGAACCGCCGCCGATAGACTCTTCTTTCATGTGACGAGAATTCCATGGTCGTCTCAACAAGTTGAAGTCGTAAAAAATGAACAAAATTAATGTCCACAAATTAATACTTTTTTCTGTGCACACAAGTCCAAAAACGCGAACAACGACAACCGGAACGCTTTTAAATCATTAAATTAAACGTTTGTATTTAGTCTTAATAACTTGTCATCAGCTTTAAATTCTTAACTTTTTGGACCACAATAACTTGGACTAGGTATTATTTTTGTAAACTGGGTTTTAAAAGGTATTGTAGTCGTTTGTCACTAATCATTTCGTCACCCGTCAATTTTTTGTCACGTTTTATTTTGTCACGGCGACATGTTGTCACCGTCCCATTTCGCCACCAAGGCAGTTTGTAACCAGAAGTTTTTACCACCGGACACATTGTCACTTTGACAGTTCGTCACTTCAGTATTTTGTCATCGTTTTTAAATCAGATAGTTCGTCCATATTTCTAAAGTGGTATTGTAGTTGTTTGCCACTGATTTCTTATCATTTTCGAGAATTTCTCAGAATTTTTCAGGAATTCCCGGAATTTTCGGGGAATTCTCAGAATTTTTGAGGAATTTTTAGCATTGTCAAAGAATTCTAAGATTTTTCGAGGAATTTTCAGCATTTTCGAGGAATTCTCAGAATTTTCGAGGAATTTTCAGCATTTTCGAGGAATTCTCAGAATTTTCCACGAATTTTCAGCATTTTCGAGAAATTCTCAGAATTTTCTAGTAATTCTCTGAATTTTCGAAACATTCTCAGAATTTTTGAGGAATTTTTAGCATTTTCAAAGAATTCTCAGAATTTTTGAGGAATTTTAAGCATTTTCACGGAATTTTCAGAATTTTCGAGGAATTTTCAGCATTCTCACAGAATTCTCAAAATTTTCGAGGAATTTTTTCGCATTTTCGAGGAATCCTCAGAACTTTCGAGGAATTTTTAGCATTTTCGAGGAATTCTCGGTATTTATGAAAAATTTCCCTAATTGTTGAGAATTTCTCGCAATTTTCGAGGAATTCTCACAATTTTCGAGGAATTCTCAGAATTTTCGAGGAATTCTCAGAATTTTCTACGAATTCTCAGCATTTTCAAAGAATTCTCAGAATTTTCGAGGAATTCTCAGAATTTTTGAGGAATTTTTAGCATTGTCAAAGAATTCTCAGATTTTTGGAGGAATTCTCAGGATTTTCGAGAAATTCTCAGAATTTTCGTTGAATTCTCAAAATTTTCGAGGAATTCTCAGCATTTTCGAGGAATTCTCAGAATTTTCGAGGAATTCTCAGAATTTTCGAGGAATTCTCAGAATTTTCGAGGAATTCTCAGAATTTTCGAGGAATTTTCAGAATTTTCTAGGAATTCTCATAATTTTCAGACATTTCTCATAATTTTCAGACATTTCTCATAATTTTCAGAAATTTCTCATAATTTTCAGAAATTTCTCATAATTTACAGAAATTTCTCATAATTTTTAGAAATTTTTCATAATTTTCAGAAATTTCACATCAATCCCTGTGCAGAAATTAGAAAGTTTTTGTAAAAAAACATGCATGATAGATGATAGATTCTTTGTCCTAACGAAATTTTAAAAAACTTGTAGGACTTTGACGACGACTTTGAAAATTTTCTAAATCAAACAGTAGCAAATTCTACTGTTTTAGAAAACACCTTAATTTTTATTTTCGGAGATCATGGTGAGCGACACGGGCGGTTTAATACCGGGAGTCTGGAATCCTACCTGGAACGATCCCTGCCCCCTCTTTTCATCCGGATTCCGGACAGTCTCAAGGCCCAACATCCGGACATTGATTTTGATTCCGGACTACACCAAAATATTCGTCGGCTGACCTCCGCTTTGGACCTTCATCACACGATGCTTCATGTCCTCTCGCTCACTCATCCGTTGGAGGAGTTGGGGGATCACTTCAAAAATTTTAGGGCCGAGGGCTCTTACTTCCCCTCAAAATCCAGTCTCTTCCTTCCGGTGGCGCTGGACCGGAGCTGCGAGTCTCTGACGGTGGCCCAGGAAGGTCAGTGCGTGTGCAACAGCGCGCCGGTGAGCCAATACAAGGAGATCGAGGATCCCGCGGTTGTATCAAGACTCATCAAAAAAGCTGTTCAACAGCTGAATAAGGTGGTCGAACAGTCGCGGTTCAAGAAAAAGTGTCACCGGTGGAGGACGAAATCAAGGATATCCGCGCATACCCTATTTTCAAACGACACTTATATGGATGTCATTTTAAAGTTTGAGGGTACGTCGGGGGGCAGGGACGGGAAGTTGGAGGTCACATTGGGGTACACCAAGGATAAAGATAAGGACAAGGATAAGGAGATGACCAATGCACAGATTAGGGATTTTAGCCGCATAGACTTGTACGGGAACCAAAGCTTTTGTGTGGACGTGAACAAGCCGAAAGATGCCTTAATGAAGGGGATTTGTGTGTGTAGATGATAAAAGGCAGTTTAAATTGTACTATAATTTAAATTACTATGTATAATTAATAATAATAATTATTATTATAGGAAGGTTTTTTGATACATTTAATCTAGTTTGTGTTCAATTTTTGATAGTTAATAAAGCTGTTATTAATGTACTTTAAACTCTCAATTTTTATTGGGGGTACCGGAGATTTTTAAATGTTTTGACGATAATTTTAATTAGTTTTACGGGAAATTTTTAAATGTTTTGACGACAATTTTAATTAGTTTTACCAAAAATTTTTTAAATGTTTTGGCGACTATTTTTGTTGGTTTTACCGGAAATATTTATTGGGTTTGCCGGATATTTTTATTGGTTTTACCGGCGATTTTAAATTGTTTCACCTGGCATTTTTTTGGGGTTCCCCGGATATTTTTGTTGGTTTTACCGGCAATTTTTATTGGTTTCACCGAATATTTTTATTGGGTTCACCGGAAATTTTTATTTGTTTTTCGGATATTTTTATTGGTTTCACCGGATATTTTTATTGGGTTCACCGGATATTTTTATTGGGTTCACCGGATATTTTTATTGGGTTCACCGGATTTTTTTTTTTTGGTTTTACCGGATATTTTTATTGGTTTACCGGATATTTTTATTGGTTTACCGGATATTTTTATTGGTTTACCGGATATTTTTATTGGTTTTACCAGCAATTTTGATTGGTTTTCCCGGAAGTTTCCTCATCGGCTCTGCTTCACAACAGTTGTGAAATTTGAAACTTGCCAGCACGCAAATAGTTTTCAGGCCAGGGCTCGTTTCTGACCAAATCACTTTATGAAAACGAGCCGATGAGGTTGCCGCCAAATTCTCATGTAAGATTAAATAAAAAATAAAATTATATTTCCCGATCATTTACCTACTTCACATGGCAATAACCAAGGATAATAATATTTGTTATTATTATATTAATTACTATCATGGCGGCTAAACTTTTTTACCAGAATTCTGGTAAAAAAGTTTAGCCGCCATGATTACTATCAATTATCCTTGATCCTTGATCTTGTGCATTGTGTATTGTGTACTAATTATCGTTATCATAAATCATAGAGAATCTTGAATGAGAAGAATGACGCCCCCCCAAAATACTTATCGCCGTGACTCTTTATTCCACTCTTGTCGCCATTCTTCCGCCCATTGTTGGAGGTAAAAAATGGGAATAATTAATGATCATAAATAAATGAAAAAATTTGTCTAAACTAACCTTATATTGATTTAATCATTTTGTTCTTTTATTTGTTCTTGTCACTCCTTCTCATTCCTTAACAGCTGCCAATTGCTTCCAGTGCTTCTACTCCTCAGACGAGGCGACCGCGAAAATGATTGAGGCCGTCGAGTTTTTAGGGCAGAACGATCCCAACTGTGAGAAGAGTCCCGATCCAAGTCGTACAAACAAAGTTGACTCTGGAGTGTGTGTCACGGTGAGGGGCACCCTGAAAGGATCCTCCGGAGGAGCATCATTTTTGATCCGTGACGCAATGAGTGGACCTAAAACCCCCAAATGTGAGACGGACGTGAAACTTCTAGACTCCGGAGGACTGCTGGACGGCAGTGAAAAAAATTCTGTTCTTTTAGAAGCTATCAAAGAAGCCAAGATCTGTTTTTGTCCCCAAGATTTGTGTAACAAACCCGTACAACCCGAGGGAAACAGCGCGGGCAAAACGATCAAAATTAATTCCAGGATGATTTCCGTGACCTTGACCTTGTCCTTGACCTTGACCTCAGGCTCTCTGATTTTTCCTTTGCTCGTTTTATTCTAGTCATTTTAGGTTTTTCTCCTGCGCCAGAGTTTTCTGAATTCTGAGTTTTTCACAATCGCAATTCCGTCGCTCCCTTCTGAATTCTGAATTTGGAATACTTTTTTGAAAAATGCGAAATGCGAAAATAGACATTTTTTTCAGATTTCAGAGATCAGAAAAAATCAGAAATCAGAAAAGACAAAAATTTTGATTTTTTTTCCGTTGCAAAGGGAATTATGGGAAAAAAACTTAAAGCGAAAAACAAAAACAACGTTTTGAAAACTTTGATCAATAAATTTTTTGTGGCCCTTTTTGATAATCGGTTTGTTTTTTTAATTATTCAATTCAAGTCAATTATTGCAATCTGCACATTTTCTTGCATCATTTCGCAGTTGACTGCTGACCGCTCCAAATTTTTGGCACCACAAATTTTCCCGCCATTCCATTCACTCGCACGCTTTTACTTGCCGTCGCAGCATCATCGTCAGTCGTCAGTATATAATAAGTCGCATAGTTGCCCTTTATTTGCACGTTTTCACATTTGCACGTGACCTTTCAAATTCCCGCCAAATCCTGAAAATGTGTGGGGGGTGTGGCTGTGGTTGTGGGTGCGGGTGCGGTTGCGGCTGTGGGTGTGGCGGTTGTTGCGGAGGCGTCTGCCCGCCAACTTGTGGATATGGTAAAAAAATTACCATAAAGTACCAACATGTTTTTCAAATCAATCATAGATCTTCCAAAAATCGCGCCTGTACACTGTACACTATACTCAAAAACCATTACGATTTTGACCCTTGACCTTTTGATTTTGATTTTTCCTTGATTGTAGGCTGCGGGGGTTGTGGCGGGGTAAGACGATCTACTACTTCTACTAGACTGTTACCAAATTTTTCCTTTTTTTATTACTTTTTTCGAAAAAACCCAAATTCGTGTTTTTTTGGCGCTTATTATTTATTTATTTGATTTTTTTGTGTCCTTTAGACGGTAGAAAGGAATGGCGGGAAAAAATGCGGGTGTAATTGCGTTTCTTCGCCCTGTTGTGCCTGCGGCGGGTGCTACTCCTCCTGCATGGTACTTTTACATACAAAATACCTTCTCACTTCTTTTTTTAGCCTCAACTTTTAAATTTTTCTTGCAAAATGGCGCGTATTTTTGTTGGGTTGACCTACATCATGACCTTTGACCTTTGTGTTGCTCATAGTGCGGGGGCGGGATGCCCTGGGTAGGAACCGTCTGCGGCTGCAGGTCAAAACTTTTTTACTCTACATTTTCATATATTATTATGGTAGTGTTGAGACAGTTTGATACTGGAAAAATTTCCAGTTGATGCAACCACAAAATTTGACCTTTGACCCAAAATTTTAAAAATTCAGGTCACACTGCTGCGGCTGCGGGGGCGGAAACTGCGGCTCCGATGGAAGCAACAGAGGCACTTGGTAAATCACAGAAAAACCGCCGCTCACTCTGCGCCCTTCACTTGTCCCTTGCACTGTAATAAATATTAATAACCATATTAAAAATCCAGCCTTTGACCTTGGTCAAAGGTCAAAGGTCAAAGACAGAGTAAATCACAGTCAAAAGGTCACCAGATATACATATACCACCTGTAACATTTATTTCACGCAAATTACATATCGGCAGTATTGTCACATTTTAATTCAAGAAAAATAAAGCAAAAATTGAGCCGTTTTAATTATGTTTGTGCAAAAAAAGCATTATTATTTTATAAAAATATTTGTTTTTGTTTTTAACTCTGCAAAATTCCTCCAAAGTTCATAAAATAGGGGGGAGGGGGGGGGGTAG
>JAQIVE010006693.1:0-11252 GCA_034698285.1 Sminthurinus bimaculatus | reverse complement strand
TTTAACGGACATTTCTTTTATTTACATGACAATCGACATTTTACAGTATTTTCCAGCATTTTAATTTGCATGATAAGAGATCATCCGCTTTTGTTTCGCAAGTCGAAATGATCTTCTTGACCCTCTTCTGATTCAATTTTAAAAGGCTCCCTTGTTATCCCGTAGGTAGACGCTTTGGACAACCGGAGCAAAAAGGTCATTCGGTTGGCTCCCAAACAGGCCAGAAAAAATAGAACTACAGCTACAAAAAATGATGTCATATCCCCACTGAAAATCAGTCGACCCAGGCCAAAAATTAAGGGAAAATTTATCAGGGGAAACCAAACTAAAAAATTAAACATAGAGGTCCGTTTTCTGGGTAGAACAATACTCTTCAAATTTTGATTATCATCTTGACCTTTGATTGTTGTGGCATATTCCGTTTGAGAAAAAAATTGTCCATGCTTAAAAAAGTTGTCCAGCTGTTTGTCTTTCTCTTGAAAAAGTTGATGCAGCCAAACTGAGGCTCCCTCCTCTGTTTCAGGAATCTGGTCCATCGGAATCCTTCGACAGAGGAAATGCGGTTCCGTTCGTTGGCCACACAACAGACTGAAGAATGATGACATTTTCGTTGACCCTGACCCTGACTTTGACCCCGGGTATTTTTTAAGGTCGTGGTTTTCATCGGCTAGTGCCACGGTGAAATCGTAGATTGCGGGTACTTTCATGGCTCGTAATGCAGGAAGCATTGTGAGGAATCCTCGGGTGCGGGGCAACAGCAGGTGATTGAGCGGCGGGAGATTTTTTGCCCGGGCAACTTTGTTGGACTCGGCGTGTTTTTCGGGGGTGAATCTCGTGCCCTCGGGAAACAACCAGATCTGTTCGTTAAAAACGATGGCCCAAAAACATTGTTTAAAAACAGCTTTTGGTTTTGGCGATTTTTAAAAATTCTACGAGGTTTTTTCAAATTTTTTTAGCGATTTAACAAAATGTCGGAAAAAAACTGTTTCAAAAAGGTTATCGACCCTTAGAAAAATATGTGGGCAAATATTTGATGAGATTTTGACAGGCATTTGGTCGAAAATCTCATCAACTATCATGAACTTTTCATGAAACTTTGATATAAATCGATCAAAATCTCATGAGATCATAATCGATCGATATAATTTGTTGACACGGTAAATATTTGGTAGAATTATGATGAGATAGTGATGAGATGATGTTACGTGTACACTAAAATCTTATCAAAATTTGATCAAAGATGATGTGAATTTGGAACCAAATGCACATCAAGTCAATCTCATCAAATCTCATGAACTTTTGGTCAAAGTTGATCGGATATTTTTTTAAGGGTAGTATGCTCACGACATAATAAACACCGTTTGTTTTGAAAGTATTTTAATTGGACTAAAAGTACTTCCAAAAAATGTTAAGACGTCCTAATTGCAATTAAAATAAATTTTAATTACTTTAACTTCTTAAATTCATGCAACTTTTGTGCTGAACTATTGGTAATAAACTAGTGACTGATTGATTGTTAAAATGTTGAGTAAATATATATTTTTGATCTACTTTTAACGGTTTAATAGCAGGTGAGCCACATAACCCCCAAGCCGAGCCACATAACCCCACCGACTAATTAGTAAATTACAATTAAGTAGTACAATGCAGATAGTATTTCAAAACTGATTTATGCAAAGAACATGTTGCAGCATTAAATTACAAGTTTTTGCAGAGTTTGAACAAAATTTGAACTTTTGGCAGTGAGTCAAAGTTCAGAAAGTCAGAAAAATGAGCCACATAACACCAAGTTACGGTACGGAGCAAATCAGGGGATGGAATTGGGCTCACACTCAAACAACTGCCGAGCAGCTATTTTGTACAGATCGCTATGTACATATGTATGCAAGTATTCTGCCTGCAGTTTTTATGGCCTTCCCCTCAATTTGAAGATTCAAAGTGTGGAGTCGCCCCATCAAATTGCAAGATCAAGGAGTAGCGAGGAGCAGGAGTACGTACGTACATATACATAGGGATTCTACCTGGACTTGGATTTGAACTTTTGGACTTTTGGGTTTGGAATAAATTGAATGAGGACAAGTATACGCGGCAGACTAGTCGGATCAAGATGTGGGTTTGAGTGCTGACTGACTCTCTGGATTGAAATGCATCCGCACGACTTGAGATTGAAATGTTTTCCACTCCCCAACAGCAGTGCATACATACATATCAGCCGCACCATCAGCAGGAGCAAAAGACGTTCAAGAAGAAGACGAAGGAATAATATAATATAATATGTATATAGGAATGCATTGCTGGACAACTTGAGTCTGTATACACATATGTGCGTATATATTATATAGGGCTGTATCTGTATCTGTACAATGTACATCGTAGAAATGACCCGGAGCCATGGAGCGGTGACTCGAGCCATGATCATTATAATACCATTAGTGTATCCCCGTGGTTATCACTGTCTGTCTGTCTGTCTGTCTGACTCACTGACTGTCTTCCTTCCATTCCTCCCGGCAATCTCAACAACCTCCACTCCTCTTCTTCATTCCGCCCTCTCCTCCTTCGCCTCCACCTCCAACATCCAGCATTCTCCGTTTTGTTTACTCCATGACAACACCACTTCAAACCAAACCAAGAAGGAGGAAAAACAATACGGGAAACAGATTTTTAGTCATGATCTCTTTCCTGGCGACCGATTCCCCCTATTTAGTTAGTCAACTTTGACCTATGCATCAGCTTCTTTAACTAGAGCTTAACCTTTAATCTCGAGTCCTGGACTGGATCGCCCACGAAAAATGCATACAATATAATATGTATTATGTATATGATAATAGAACAGATAGTGAGAGAAGAAAAAGTCACACTGGTCACATTGTTAGTTTTCCCGGACATACATACATACATACAAAAGAAGTCCAGGGAACTATAGAAATGAGCTGGAGAAAAATAAAGGAGGAAAATCCAGAAGGAAGAGAGCACAACGGAGCGTGATGACCATTATTATTAGGAAAAGAAGGGAAAACGCAATGGGGGGAAAAGGGCCGGCAGAGGTTTTCCAGAGATTTTTCCTATTTCTCTGAGTTTTCATGCCCATGGCAATGGGAATGGGAATCGTCTGACGATGTCTTGCCAGTTCCAGTCCCACTTTTTCAATATGTACCATTTCCAGTCCGAGTCCAGTTGGTCTGCAAGAAGACGAAGAAGAAGAAGAAGTTACTCCGGGCTAATGATAAAATCACTCCCTTCCGCGACTTTCCCCTCATCCTACATAAAACATGGACGTTGGCTTGGCTACTGCATCCTATGTCTATGTATATGTACCTAAGTATAGCTGGATATATAATGGTTAGGCGGAACTTTGCTAGTTCATGGAACATGGAATATTATTAGAAGATGCTGCTGCTGGAGAAAAAGGGAAGGATGAGGAGGTCCGTCTCTTATTTTTCTCCGTCGTCTTGTTTTTGGCATGGTTTCCTTCCCTCTTTCTTTATCTCTTTCTCGCTTTCTCCAGCATTTGGATGTGAATCTCGAGTCGGAGTTGGAGTTGGACAGAGACAAGGAGAGACATCAGTGACAGGGCTTGCCCTTCCTCCTGTTAGGATGGCTTCTTCTTCGTTTTCTGCTGCTGGAGAAAAGGAGATTGTGTATGTATGTATGTAGTTGTCTCTTATTTCTGGAAACTCCACTCCAGTGGATGTGTATGTGGATGTGAAATAGGAGTCGCGGGAGTGAGTGAGTGAAAGATGAAAGGACAAGTTGTATTGCCTGGAACCCTCTGAATTTCTCCAAGGGGAAGAAGAGAAGGAGAGAAGAGAGGCCAGCAACTGGCAACTACTGGAACTACTGGAACTATGTACAGCCAGAGTCAGAGCTGGAGAACTGAACTGATGATGATGCTTTCCTACGCTCCTGAGACGCCGACTGACTGCCACTGGATCCACTTTCTCAACTACATAAAATTTACCCGCAAACTAGGCTCACGTTGAGCTTTCGCGGATGCTCCTACTTTCTCTCTCTCTCTCTCTATTTCACTGCTCCGCGTATCCCATGGTGTACATCTGGATATAACCCAAGTGCCTGGATATCCGTGCATAATACTTATGTTCAAAACAAAGCCAAGAACAAGTAAAAGCAAGTCATGTCATTTTCCATTCTGCTTTCATGCCAGCAGCCTTCCTTTACCATCCAACTTCAGTTCCAGCTTTAGTTCATGCTGGAATATTCCAGCTGTTTACCGTCTACCTGTACATTGTACATACTTTGCACTGGAGAAAGTTCTCCGGTATTTCCCTCTTTCTCTCTTTGGCTCCCGTCCTCATTTCCAGCTCCAGCCTCATCCTCATTTTCATTTTCATCCTCATTGGAGTTGGCGTTGGGATTGGCATTGGCCTGTGGCTGCATTTGGCTTTTGTTTTCCAGCTCTTTCTTTCTTTCTTTACTTCTTCCTCCCTCCAGTTTCCCCTTTCCTTTGTCTATTCTTTTCTTTTCTCACTGCTTTGTGCGTTTGTGTGTGTGTGTGTGTCCGGATGGATCCATCCGAGCCTCGGCTCAGTTTTTAATATAATTCAACTTGATTCCCTATTCTGGATGGGATGGATGATAAAAATAAGGAGGGAATTCAAATCTCGGCTCCTGCATAGATGGATACTGTATCCTTCCTTTCTTTTGTACTGCACTGGCTCTGACTCTCCACTTCTTCTCAAATCTCCAGGCTGAAGCCCCCTCCAACCTTTTCTCTCGGAATTCGGATTTGGATTTGGATTCGAATCCGAGTCCGAGGTTGAATGCCGATTCAAATATCCGACTCGTTTCCGTATATGTATGTATACCTACTTGACTGTACGTACTACTTGAGAACGCTCTTCTTTTTACATTTCTTTGCATATGTATGTATGTATACATGGGTCTTGATCCGAAATCCGAAATCAGAATCGGAATTGTAGTCCCAGTTGGAATTCAACTCTTTGGCTGCTCCTTTCTCGATTGTCATCAACTTGGAATGTCTAAAGCGAATCGAATCAAGTCACAAAGAGAAAGACATGATGTAGACAGACAGAGAGAGAAATAGAGAGACAGGTTCAATTCAAGATTCAAGGCAAAATGTCATATAAAAAGGACAAATCTCATTCGGTTTATGATGCAAAATATAATATGAAAATATTGGAGACAGGACGATTCTCCATTCACGACTCGACATTCAAAATTTCTGGCCCAGATCACTTTCACCTTCATTTTCATTTTGGTCGTTACTCCCCAGATTGAGATTACTATTATTATTATTATTGGAATTTGCGTTCTTGGATTTGAATTTTGAATACAAATCTAAATTCAAATCTGATGCAGAAGCAGTGCAAATATTTATGGGGAAAGTCAAGGACGCCTGAAAATGACCTGTTTTTAAACAGGATTCAAAATCAAGTTTTTAAAGGAAACTAAATTTTTTTGAAAGAGCGAAATGTTTTGGAATATTTTGAAATTTTTGACTGCATGTACTAGATAAACGCAATCCAAGTACAGGAAATGTGTAAATAGTGAAAGAGCTGAGAAATCTGGATGTTGGATCAGGATGTGGGATAAAAATTGCCTGGATGTTGTATTGAGTATAGAGACTGGAATGAAAAGTGGATGGATGACTGAATGAATGAATGGGCGGAGGTTGGGGAAGGAGGAATTTGGAATATTTAGTGGATAGTCAGGAAATATCTGTGGAAAATATAGGAAATGGAGGAAAAAAAGAAAAGAAGACGAAGAACCTGCACATGTGTTTTGCTCTTTGGTCTCTTTTTCTTCTTGTTTTTGGCCATTTGGTTTTTGGTGTGGTTGAGAATGGCTTGGGTTGGTTTCATGTCCCTTGTCCCCCATCCTCTCATAATTGTGGCCAACGTCTCTCTCTCTTCTCCCTTTAAGTATTAACTCCCTTCTTGGTCTCCTTCCTCGTATGTACAGATACTCGTCTCCCATTTCACTGCCTTTTCTCTCTCTTTCTAGCCTGCTCGTAAATCCAATGCGGATTTAATGACGTCTCCTTCCATTCCCTTCTCCCTTTCTCTTCCTTTTCTCCGCGGATAATGATGACAGAAGGAGGGAGAGAGAACTAACCGGAGAATTGAGAAGCGAGCAATGCAATGCAAGGCAATCGAGGCAACGGCCGCCGAATACGAATATACGAATACGAGCATGTATTGTACAAGAAAGTCCTCGGCTCACGCGATCACCATGACTATGACTATGGCTACGACGACGACTACGACTATGGTCATGGAAATAGCAAAAGCAACAGCAAGGGCAATATCAACAGCCACACCAATGCAATGCAATGGTCATGGCGATGAAGAGGACAAAAACAAAGGGGAAATTTCCTGAATCCTCCTCCAGATTCCATAGGCCAAGGCAACAACACCAAATCTTTTATCTTGACTAAAAAGAAAAGCTTTTGACCCCTCGTCCGCCTTTTCTTGGTATAATATCTGAATGCGATAGAAAGGATGATAGGATGCGGGAGGTGGACAAAAGTGGAGGGCAAAAGGTATCGGGAAATCCGTAAAATTCCATCATGATAATACATTACTCTGGGTAATGATACAATGCAATACAATACAGTACAAGCTGGCCATAAGGCTCCAGCTGTATATATGTATTTCTACCTCGGGTTTACACTAGTGACATTTTGCATTCCTAAAAATGTTGAATGTATTTTTTGTGAATTTTCATAAAATACAAGTTTAGACTCTAAAATTCCCAAAAAAATGTAGAGCAGCATTTTAGGGAAAATGTGAAGAATTTGTTTAAATTTTAAATTTCATAAAATGGTGAAAGTGTCCCTTTGAAAATTTGCAGCTGCAAAGCCTCGGTAATAAATGTAGAAATGAGTGTGTGCGGTGTTCCGTGCATGTGTCATGATGAATGAAGGGAATCGCCTGGGACACTCTGCCTTGATGCTTGATGGAGAATAACTAAGAATGCGGGAGAATATTGTATACTGTATTCGTTGCCTCCTCACTTTGAACCGAAGCACCGAAGGAAACGACCGGTGGACGCGCAACAAGAACACAAAATTTTGTTTCCCCACCAACTCCCTCTCTCTCTCTCTCTATTCTTCGTCTTTTCTTCCACATTAATTCCAAAGGGATAGGAAAGGAGAGAGGGGAGAGAGAAGATAGTGACTCGTCGGTCGGCATTTGTAATGTAATGGTGAGCATAATGGGGAGTAATCATGACTGGCCGGTCAGCAGTCACTATTTACTCCTCCTCCTCCTCTTGTCTTCCTCTTGTCTTCTCCTCAGTCAGGTCTAATTGTTAGTTTGCGTGTGTGCGAGTCATGATCATCAGCATCCTGATTATTATTATTATTATCATCCTCATCATCGTTACTACATATACGAGAGGAAGAAAAGGAGAGGACGACAACAATGTTGTTGATGATGATGGAGAATGATTCCAATATACAATATATGAAACACATGGAGGCTCTCCTCCCTTCTCTGTGTTCTGTATCTGTTGTCTTTTGTTTTGCCTCGACGTGGGCTTCGTCGTCCTCTCGTTGCCTATTCGTTTCGGCCCACTAAACCAAAACCAAGGCAAAGGCTCGAACGCTATTCTCAGTCTAACTGTAATCGTAATTGTAATTGTATGCAAGATTCTCCCCATACTTAATGTCAGAGACGCTAATTATCCCGCTCTATGTATTTGGTTGCATTTTCAGTTGGGATGGAATCAACTGGATTATTGGCTTTTTGTTGTTCCAGATTGTTAAAGAGAAGGTGGGAATTCGTCCACTTGAGGAATCGTGAGAATAACTATGTAAATACACACGAATATGTAAAATGTCTTTTCAATGCAAAGTATCTATGTACAGTTGAAGTTTACGAAGCAAAATCAAAAGGCCAAAGCTAGAGACGGCGAAGAGACACAAACGGAGCCGCTGGAAGAAGACAAAGAAGCAGAAGAAGAAGAACTAGATGAACTAAAAGGAAAGGGGTGAAGAAATTGTGAGTGTTGAGTTGAGTTGCGATGAGATGGAAGGAGTAATAAAATATGCCAATTATCAAGTGATGGCACTTAATTTATGCCACCGTCTTGGTTTCCTCGGCTGCGTCTTTTACTCCTTTGGGAATCCACATCCAAATCCATATCTATTGTATATATTATCCTGCTCCTTTTAGGGCAGGCGGCGATTGACGCGGCATGCCGGCAATACACGTACATGTACATAAAGACTGGAATGGATGGATGGATGGATCCACTCCAAAAAACCACAAGAAAAATAACGACAACAACAATAATTCCTTGGCTTCGTTCCTTCTTTGAAAACCAAACCAAAGGCAAAGTAAAGCAAGTCAAACAACAAGAAAAAAAGAGAAGATGAAGAAATCAGCTCATTTCAATTCAAATTTCGATCGTAACTATCTCTCCCTCGTTCCAACTTGATACTCCATAGCATAGCCTTCCGACTCTCTCTATCTCTCTCAATGAATGCACCGCCACTGTCCTTTTCTTCTCCGCATCTCCATCCTGGGGCTCATTCTGAGTCTGAGTCTGAATTTGACTCTGCTTCTGCTGTATCCATACATACATAGATACATACCATCCCATTTAAATTTACATTCCCGTCCGATGATCATCATCATCGAGATGGTGGTGGCGAGTGCATGGAAGAGCGAACGAATGAATGAATGAATCAAGTCAAAAGTCGTGCTATAATGTCCCAGAGCAGTTCAAGAGTTGCTCTCCCTTCCATTTCTCCATTTCCCTCCATCACTGTGTACGTACATTGCTTTGGCTTTGACTGGGGCCTGGAATGAAAATTTTGCGCCACGGGCAAACAAAAGAGATGCAAAGCAAAGCGAGGCAAATCCAAAACAAGAGCAAACTATCTAAAGCAACGTGAAAAGCTGTACTGGTAGTCCAAATCATGCTAATGGAAGTACAATTCCGGTTCCACTCATAAAATGAATATTCTATGCGGAACCTTCTTTCCTTGTTTTCTGGACTCTGGAAATTTTGAAATTCAAAATCTGAATTTTGTTGTTGTTTGTTTGTTTGTTTTTCCCTTGCCTTCATTCTCTAGATAACCTTTGATTCTACAGTCAGGAAAGTTTTTGGGGTCAAGTAGGTACAAGCGGCATGGAAATTGTCAGGGTCATTATATGGAGCATGTTGTATGTATGTATTTGGTATTTCGTTTCCATGGTGCAAATTACCGGGCCTTTTAATTGAATTGGCTCCGGCGTATTCTGTATTAGGTGTAAAAGAAGGGAGCAGAAATGCTGACTTTACGTTTTTACAATATTAACTACGGGGGAGAAATGATAATGACGAAGACGAAGACAGAAAGAGGACTGCGGGGGAAGAAAGTTGAAAAAGTGGGAAAAGTTAAGTTGACTTGACTTGACTCGAGTCAAGTTGAGTTGAGTTGAGTTGAGTAAAACAGAGTGACAAGGCTCGAGCCGAATGTTAAATTATTAAGTCCAAATTTGCATATTAAGTCGGCAATATGCCGCGGATAAAATGACAACGGGCCAGAGTCTCTACCAGTCTGTACAATATACAGATATGCTCATGTTTTACACAGTTTTCTTTACATATACATAAGTACAAAGTACAGTGTTGAGATATTATGCATGCAAAATGTTCTCCTCTCATTTTCTCGGGTGGGCGAGATAAAGGCCGTTGAGGGAAGAAGAAGAACTCCTCCAAACAAAATTCACAGTCTTTTTTTGCTCTTTTGGGAGAGCTGAGCAAGTTTCCTCCTGAAAATGATCCGTTCGATGCCCATGAAAGTGATACCAAAAAAAATGAAGAGGATAAACATCAAGCCCAAACTGAAGAAGATGAAGAGAAACTCTATTCGTCTCGTCTCGTCGAAAGTTCTGGAGAAGAAGAATCTCCAGAACCTTGATGCAGATGCACCAGTACCAGAATCATCACCCCTCCTTCATGTTTATGTATAGATACACAATAAATACATACGTACATGGATATGGAAAACGTGGAACAATATCCGATGCGGGATTTTTCCCAGTCCAAATCTAAATCCAAATCCAAATTTTTACAGTGCAGTTTCCCGTCCTGCGGAACTTTTCCAGTTCTCCCTATGTATGTATGTACACTTTTTCATGGATTCTCCATTTTCCCTTCCTTTTATTCATTTCCATTCCTCGGTAGGGTTCCCTGGGGTAAGTGTGATACGGGGCAAGTGTGATAATGTCAGTTTTGAAGCCCTTACCAAACTTTTTTCGAAATATTTGTTATCAAATATTAAATTTACAATGCTAATCTACACTTCGTTAAGTTTTCACAACTTTACGTGACCTATCTACGAAGTAGCGGAGGTTGAAAGTCAGAGGTCCAAAAAAATAATATTTCTGATTTTGAGGTGCTTTGGAAAAATCAATATTGTATTGTTGTCGGTGAATTTTTTTAAATGCGGTTTTCAGATTCATTAAGTCAAAGACTTGCAAAATATTATGCTTTCAAAATTTTTTTGAAAAGTTTGCAAAATACAATTAAAATTTTGACTATCACACTTGCCCCGGGTTTTCGCAAGTGTGGGGTAAGTGTGATAGTTGCCTTATCTGACAGAGTTACTATGTGTTTAAACCCAAAATACTTCTTAAAAATGAGTTAACGTGTATTTAAAGCCGCTTAGAAACATTGAATGTCATTATACTACTCTATGACCTCTAGATGCCAGGTCAAAGGTCACATGCTAAAAGTACCGGTACACAACCTGGGCAGAGGGAGTCGGAGGTGAAAAATTTTGATTTTAGGGTAAAAAATGACCCTGAATTCGGTGGTGATCTTTGTTTTGTCGAATACGACCTCCTTCTGGGTGAAAAGGTCAAACAATTGGTATTTTGACCTCGAGGTCAAAATTGACCCGGATAGAGGTCACGTACAATAAAATAAGTATCACCATCACATTTAGGGCACTTTTTTACCCTATAGTCAATATTTGTTACCTCCGAAACTGTTGTAGCCCAGCAGTACAAGAACAGTTTAAAATGTGTGCTGACTCGAAACATTCATTAAGCTTCTTTTTACAAAAAACGAAGAAAAGTCCACTGAAAAGTACTTCAGTGTCGACTAAAATTAACCCAATACACAATTAAGACCCTGCAAACATCATCCTACAATCCGTTAGTCAGTCATTATAAATGTGAGTGCAATAAAAGCACTATCACACTTGCCCCAGAATATATCACACTTACCCCAATCCTGGGGCAAGTGTGATATACGTGACTTAATTCAATTAAAAA
>JAQIVE010006692.1:0-11252 GCA_034698285.1 Sminthurinus bimaculatus | reverse complement strand
AGCTTTTTTTCCCGTCGTATTTTTTTTTATTTTATCCTCTGTCTTTCTCTTTCTTTCTTTCTCTGTCTCTATATCTTTCTCTCTATTCCTTTTTTACCCTTCTTCTATGTATGTACTACGGCCACTACTACAATATTACTCTGTGCTACTGCAACCACTACTTTCACTAAACAGAAACTTTTTCTAAATTATTCAGTGACCATTTTCTCCTTATTTTCTCTAATTTGTATTCTCAAACTGTGTAGAAGAATGGGAAAACGATCTTTGGTCTCTGGTCTTTGGTCAAATTCATTCTGATCAGGTGTATGTATACTGTATATATATATATACCCACAATGTATCTATTCCATATAATAACATGTTATACAGATAGAGAGAACGCCATTATTTGAAGATTCAGCACGATCACATTTGAATCGTTTCATGAGTTCACGTCCTCCCAATGCATTTTACGATTTGTGTACATCAAAGTAAAATCCCACAGAACTAGTGATCTATGTACAGATATATAGGCAATAGTGAAACCTTACAGCTCATATTATTATCATTTGGATTTTCTGCTTTAACATTTGATTTTGCGTCTTCGATTTTTATTATATATATATATATAGTTATTCGTACCTCCAGACTCTCTCTCTCTCTCCTTCTATCTCTTCTCAACTTCTTCTTTCTTTAACACACACGCCCATACATAGACACACACACAGAGACACATAAAAGGGGCACACACGTAGGTACATGTATACACACTAAACTACAATATGTACTTTGATCTTCCACTGAAGAGTTCCGAGACACGGAATTTAATCCAGATTCCTGCTCTCCGTGCATAACATGAATTGTTGAACAATGAAAGAGGATAGCCGAGAACAGGAGCATTTTCTAGACTGCGTATTATATTTATTACCATTGTTATATAAAAAATATGTTTCAGCATATGGTTGGACAAAAATTATCTGATAATTTACGTCTGGCAAGGGTAAAATGATAGAAATTCTGATAAATTGTATAGATATATATCTGAGAAATTATTAAAACTTCAAAATGTGAGGTGTGAGGTAACCTAATAATATAGGCTCAATAATCACGAGTATGTTTTGAAAACACAGCATTTACAATTGGGAAACTTTTTCCTGTCCTGGTTTGTCCTACTGTAAAATTCCTCAGTAATGATAAAAATATATACTGCATAGTATATAACGAAAAAAATAAGCCAATAAAATATGTATATACGGATCGTACATTATAGACGCCGAAAGCCACGAAAGCTGCCTCAACGAAAAACCAGAATTGCATTGCCTTTTTTCCCTCAGTTTTCTCACTCTCTTTCTCTCTATTTCTCCCCTTCTTTTCTCTGCCGTTTCAGTTTGTCTATTGAACTTGCCCGCTCCTTGATTTTTGTTGTTTCCTCCTCCATCTTTGTCCCTTTTTCTATTTTCTTTCTCTTTCTCTCTCTCTCTCTCTCTCTCTCTCTTTCGTTTTCTTTTTCTTCTGGAGAATGTTCCTGCATAGACGATTATTTTGTGGCACTTTTGCATTGTTTGTATCTAAGCATTTCCGTTGTTGACATTATGTTCTTCTTGTGTCTTAAATAAATAAATATGTATACATAAGAAAAGTCTTCGTACATGTGTACAATGTAACGTGATATGTGATAAGTATGCTTCGAGTTTAAAGAATAATATGTGTATGTATGTATCGACAGTGTTATATCGCCGGATACATCTGTTCACTGTTCAATACATATGTATAAAGTATGAACCTACATCTTCCACCATCTTGTGATATAATCTGTTTGTTTTGTTACATGAATATGAATATGAATACATGTGTATATTGTGTGTAGCATGATTTTATGATGTCGTGCATGTAATTCTCAAAAGGGGACCGTGGCTTTGTCGTTCGTCTTGTATCATGTATATTATGTATCGTATCGTTCATTACCAGTTCGGGTCTCTGTATTGTTTATTCCCTCCTGTATGGTAACAGCATCGCCCGTTTTTGTTCCTTTCTGTTCTATCAATTAAACTACCAGCTAATAGGTATGTTATGTTTCTGTTCCTTTCGCGCTAGGCAACAGCACTTTTTAGTCTCACCACCATGACCAAATGTAAAAACAAACTTAACTATGTGATACTTTTTATACTTACTTTATATGTACCTAAATATATGGACGGCACTGCAACGTATCTTAAGGAATTACAATAATTAATACACCGAATAAAAGGTTTACGTTTCAAGGAACGGAAATTTCATCCGGTCACCATGACAATACCCCTTCAAATTGTAATAATTAGACTTTCACTATTTATATTTCACTAAAAATATTTTTGTTGACACTGGGTTGACTACAAGCTCCAATTATTAATTTGCTTTACCTGTTTACTTACAAAGTTACTAAACTTAATGTATATGCCGGGTATCAATACTTTATACACACCATAATATATGGTCATATTATGAAAACCATTTTGCTTACTCTACGAAAATTGTAAACAAAATACAAATATAGTTGAGATGTAGATTTTTTAAAGCTTTTTAACAATACATACAACATTAAGAGTTTAAAACAATTTTCTAAATTACAGTACAAAACTACAATGAACCATGAAGTAAAATATCTGGTACCTAAAGTTATGTCAGCGCATGGTTAGCTCGACTGCACTTTGTGACCAACCAGTTGTAATGTACATACATAGTGTACATTGGTCCATCTGTCGATAAATAGGATTGACTTTGTTTTCCGTCCCCTGTTTTTTTGGTGGCTCTAGAAAAACAGGTCTTTGTTTTTCTAGTCTCACACGCGTTATACATACATAGATTCGGCTAGATTGAATTGACTCTTGTCTTTACAGTTGTATAGACTAGGTCCTGGTTTGACTTGGTTCTTTTTCTGGTCAATATTCAATCTCAAATATGTGGAATATCAAAATGAAAGAGTCAGTGGTAAAGTGGTTTGGAGGAGAAAGCTGTCTTATTGTGTTGAATTCAATAAAGAGTCAACATACTCCAACGTATCTAGAAATAAAAGGATAGACAATACTGTTAGACAGACTGCCTTGACTTGACTTGAGGCTGGAGCTGGTCGTTCGTTCGTTCGTTCAGTGGTTCCGTCAAAATCGGATTAAAGCAAACAAGATCTATTTTCTTCCTTCCTTTCCTGACCTCTTCCGCTTCCCGTCCTCTTAATATTGTACTTGCTTACAACTGACCAAAAGATTGAATTTTTTAGGTATGTATGCATGCAGTATCCTCGAATGTTTTAGTATCGCCGCCTCATCAATGATTTTATTATAATATCCTGTATTGGATTTAATTAAGAGAATAATTTAATTAATTTAATTTAATTATAAGATTTAAGCATAATCTATTTCGTACCAAAGGTGTTCAAAACAGTATTTTACTACGATTTTCAATGAGTCATCGTTTACGGGTCTTATTTTTCTGCATAAAATTTAAAAGCACAGATCCACCCTATCGCAAGATTTTAGTCATTATAGATTGAGCTGGTACAATATGAAGAAAGTTGGATGCAAACCTTAAGCATGTATACATAAATTGCCGTGGATCCGCCCATATTATGCCAATAAATTCAAATCGATATATACGGCAAAGGTAATACATAGAGGTTCGAATTTAAATATCATTTTTATCATTCTTCCTGGTGCAGAAAAGGAATAAATGGTGGAATTTATTTGTGTCGTGCTCCTGTAAATTTTCGCTCTGTAAAAATAAACTTGTACACTTTCAACACATATTTTATCAGTTATAGTCATATGGACAATATTAATGTGTGAATTGAGAATTTAGAGGTGGCCATCACAGCCCATTTTATAGGATTCATTTATCGTCCTTTGCCATCGCTCTGTCCGCAAACAAAAAGAAAGAGACTACATACAAATGTGTACCCACTGACTGCTCCAGCTATTATTCTGAACCTAAATACATACATATGTTCATAGACAATAGTTATACGATATGTACATATGTATGTACAATGTGTCTGCAGGGTCATATGAGTAGGGTTGTGGATTATAGTTTTATCGACTTGAGATTTTCATAGCCTAGTTTACGTGATAAGGAATTTTAGCAGGATTTTTTATACGCATGTTTATACGACAGAATAAAGAAAAGGTTTATATTGCTGAATGATCCAGATCATGTATGAATGAATGAATGAAGGATATACCTTTATTTTTGCATTGTGTGTATGATGGGATCTACCGAGAGTCCATGTCGACGGCAGTGATATATAGTGATTTTGATAGTCAGTCCATATGGATTATGGATATAAATGTTCTTTGGGCAAGCCCTACCAGAACAGAGCACCGCGGAGAGGAATGGGAACGAACAGAGCCACCACAAACGGGTGATTGTAAAATGTTTGAAAGAGAAAGATAAAAAGAGAAAGCTAGGTACGTATGTGTAATGTAAGAAAAGAAAGGGGTAAAGAATAGAAAAGTAGAGTAGAGTAGAGTCGAGTCGAGTCGAATCGAGCAGAGCAGGGCAGAGAAAAGAATGAAGAAGCAGTGCTGTCTCAGCCAGGAACGAGCCCATGTATAAATATGCATAAAGACGGGCAAACATCGAATATAGAATATAGAACCTAGAATGTAGAATGAAGACTGTGTAGACAGGGAGAAAAAATGATTGGACTCATCCTGATTGCCTTGAAAATAGGAATACCGTTGAGGGCTAGCTTCGCATTAGATAAAGATTGACTGGGAAATAAATGGAGGAGAGAGACGGAGAGAATGTGTGACTTGGTATCGGTTCATATACCGGCATATAAATTTTGTCCATGTGTAGACAAACCCGGTATGTACGATATTAAGGACCCTTGATTTCGTACCAGTGCCAGTATCAATAACAGTACCAGTCAACATATGCCTCCGAAATCGTACAAATGTGTATGTCTGGAGGCCTTTCTATACTATAGTAAAATTTGACTGCATTATACATATATATGCTACTAATATATAGTAGCCCCAGTTTTTTTACCCTTACACTCATGTTGAGTTACAATGAATTTTTGATTTTCCAAGTTTTAGTCGGTGTGACTAATTTTTTAAACTCGTTGTGTAACAGAAATTTATATTATATTTCACCATTTTTGATTTTTCATCTATCTAATGTGATCCTATACCTTCTGGATATAAGTATCATGGATAGAGATGTTTTGCATGTCAATTTTCCTCAATTATATACAAAAGTTGTTGCAGGAGTGTATTTTCGGGGTGGTTCATGAGATGGTAAAACTCTCCAGTAATTTTTTCTCGATGAGCTTGTGACATTAACACATAACTTTAAGATATGGCCCTGAACAAGGAACATGAAGTTAGAAGGAGGTGAAGAAATTATACAATATCCTTTCTCCACACATACATACACACGTACAAACATATGTATCTATTATGTACAATATTGTAGGAAATAGTCGAGTCTATAAAGTCTGGGTTTTTGTCGGAAAAGAGAAAGTTTCTCCCCAAAAGTTTATTATCAAAATGAATTCGATAAGTTTTCATTAGTGCTCGACGACAAGAGTAAGTATCCGGTGAAAGAGGGGAAGAATAGCAACGACGGGGTTTGGCATCGTTTGGGTAGGTTGTAGAAAAAGGAAAATAAGATGAAGTGGCAAGTTTAGTCAGTAAGGAAGTAAGTAGAGAAAGATAGATAGAGATAGAAAGCAAGTCTATTTATACATATTATGTATACTCTTCTTGTTATTATATAGATACATTATGCTATATATATGCTATAGTTACAATGTTGTATGTAAGTATAAATCAACAGCATAAGTCTACGGCCATACATAGTCTAAAGTAATTCAAGCTGTCAGAGTAGCAGGATTTTTCATGTACTCCATGATATGGATAGAAATTTGGAAATTTGGCGAAATATCTAATCTCGTAGGAAATACGCTTCCCTTCAAATCTTATATGGCGAGAGATATCAAGATGTAGATACATATGTAGATATACATGCATATGCATATCCTATTAGTATATCAACTCAATTTTGCAGCAAGGGATCTAGAATCTAGAAATTATACTGGTAAACCCTTTCCGTGTTAGAAGCTATAATATGTATATATTCACATTCACACTCGGTGTTTGTGGACTTATAGCCTACATGAAATGAACATTTTTCTATTTTACATCTTCTCGGAAGGAAAGAAATGGAATGGTTAGATAAGTGGTAGCCGCACTCACAAGCACATTTTAAGGCCTTTATATGTACTATGAATGTTATGCTTGTACAGTACACCTCGGAATATTCTCTACTCATATTTAACTTTTTCATTGGTCGCAATTAAAGAAGCAACGTTTGAATACATTTAGATTTGAGAAATATTTGAAAATGACCGTAACATAGTCTTGAACTTTATAAATTCATATTTTTTGGCGTAGCTTGATGAGCAACAATAGAATCAAAGTAGTTGCGCTTTTGAAATATACAAAAAAAATATTTTAGAAATAGCTATGTACTTCAAATATCTACTGTATCCATAAGTATGATGAGCGTTTAGGAAGGCAGTTGAAAAAAGTTAGTGAATTTCTCACTGTGGTACAAGCATACATACACAAATACATATGTAAACAGACAAGTTTTTATATTTGAGCTATTTCTACATACATATGGCGAATTCGTATGAAAGTCGAGAGTTGAAGAGTAAGAGTATTCGTGTGAACAACGGCGTATTCAAAATATGGGCAACGCCAGTTGCCTTTGAAAAGTCCAGTGGTAGTGGTTGAAGGTTTTTTTTTCTGTAGATAAATGCACAGAACCGTGCCATGCCTTATCATCCTGTCATCCCCTTTCAAACTTATTGCACTTTTGTCACGGAATCACTTCCTGGGTTTGTGAACACTTTCGAGCGCTTTCCCCTCAATTTTTTCTGTCCTAGTTCTGTAGCCTTTCTCGCCGTTTTCCTCTTTTTCTCAGGCCCTTCCTTCCCACATTTCCTAAAAAAAGTCGACTCCAAGTCTAACTTCTACTCCAAAAATCCAAATCCGAATCCGAATCCAAACTCAGCCCCTTAACCATTTCAAACTCTTCTATACATTCTACGTATATAGTCATGATTTTTTCAGACTTGATATCCATGCTATGCTCGTTTCTCCACCACAAGTTACCAAGAAACTCCCTGGGTTTACTCTCACTGTCAACTTCAGTTTCAGCTCTGCTAGGAGCTTTGAGTTTACTTATAATATGTACTTTTGTATGTGTTCAGAGCCAAAGTTGTCGCTGTCCTTCTTCTTCTTCTTCTTCATATGGTTTGGTTTGATCGTACTACATATTCAGGTTAATATCGTCTCGACCCCCATTTTTCCAACTTTGTATACTTTCCACGTAAAACCACGAGTCTAGACAACCGAACATTAAGGTCAACTTTAACATTTTAATGCGGAGCGGAAATTCAAAAACGGTTTTTAAATTATAAACCTCCCTACTACGGACGTTCTTTCTGGAACTACTTGTATCATTTGGTTCCTAGTACATACAGATAGCTCTATACCTTATCTTTAAACAGCTTTTTATCAATAAAAATTAGCACGCAGCCTCTAAATACATTTGCATTTTTTTAACTTTAAGGTGACCTTGACAAAAGTACAAAGTACATACTTAACATTAGAAAAGTAACTAGATACGCATCAGTTCTACAAGTCTTTTACTGTATGTGACATTACTGTAAATGTCATTGATAAATTAGCAATTAATGTTCAAAACATGCAGATTTTCCTACATCCATATTTTATTCTGCGGGTCCAGATGTACATATGGGTAATGTCGTATGAATGAACGTTGAATAGGTGGGTATTGTGTATTCACATAACTACATGATTCCACAGAATTTAAATAAAGGGAAATGAGCACAGTCAACGTGTTTAACTTGTCCGTCTTGTGTGTGTGATGCTGCGCATATGTAGGAAGAGGTTCAGTTAAGTATATCCTTACAAGTAAAATTTAGTTATAGTTAGTATAGAAGAAGTTGTATTAAAGGTAGCAATAACTTGGTTTCTACCGGTAAGAACTATTTCAAATGCTCTATGCACAGTGCACAGTTTACATTCTACACATCTTGGAAAGTACATACTTTGAGAACACTTTGAGGTTTTTCCGCATAGGTATATACATATTTATAGGAAGAAGCAATGCAGGCTTAAATACAAAATGTAATACAGATTCTTCTACTTCTTCCATGTCTAATGGTGTAGCAACTAGCATCAAAGTGGATAGGAGAAAGTATGTAGTGGGTACAAATACATATAAATGGTCCAAGACGTATTATAAAATACACTTTTACAAGTACATACTGTAGTATGTACCGTGCGACACAAAAAAGTACGCCCAAACTTTACGTAAAGTAGCTGTGTATTATTAAAACCGAAATAAAAATGGGATACAATAAATTAGTAAGCCTTTTTAAAAAAACAATTCAAATTCAAAGGGTTGATGTATTTATTTCTATCAATATGTGACACTAGGGTAAAATATTCTCAAACCAACGTGAAAGTACGGTAGATTGTGAAGATTTTAAAGTATAGGACACATATTTTTGTAACCGTATAATGCAAGTTGACGGTACGTTCGTAGGAAGACCGCACTGCAAACTACAAACATACCTATTCTTTGCTTTCTCCAGTAGATACAGTATAGAACAGAAATGTTCTGGTGGTAACTGCCTCTTGGTCTTGGTCTATGCCTGGAACGAGGTAAGTAAAAGTGGGAGAAGGCAAGCTAGGGTCTGGACTAGAGCCGTGAACATATTTAGAATGGGAAAGTTGGACGAGTTCTTCGTCGTCTTCTTCTTCTTCTACTTTCCCCGGAACTAGGTACTTCTTAACTGGACTTCACTTCACCTCAGTTCACTTTAATTCCGGCGTCCTGACATTCCAAATTCTTTTGACTCTGCTCTTTGCCTTTCCTTTTCACCCACCATCCTACGTGTAATATAATATAACATAATATAATGTGTGTGTATGTGGATTGGCCATGTAGTTTGGCATTGAATGTGTATGAGCAGTATTACGGTACATTTCAGTTCAACTGGTTCTACGATGGTTCTATTGTATATCTGAACCTAAGTATACATACTTGGCCTTCTCTCCTTGTACTGTCTCCTCTCTTTCTAGTCAGAATTTAACAACTTGAGATTTTCTCTCGTTCCTCTTCTTCTTCTCCTTTTACTTGTGCTTCTCCCTCTTTCTTATTTTATTTCCTCTCCACTCACCGAATTCCAATAACTTCTTTTCCATCTTTGCTATTCCTTCGCTTCTTCTACTTCTTCTTCTTCTTCATGTTCATCCTGTCCCCTCAAGCTCTCGTTCTCTATCTCTCTCTCTTTCTCTCTTTCTCTGACTTTGACTCTACCGCCTTAAATCAATACAGGCATCTTCACTCTATTTCTTCTTCTTCTTCTACCTCTTTCCTTTCTCCTTCTCTTCGACGTATTTCATTTTGACTGGTGGAACATGAACTAATCGTAGCCACTTGAATCGTCAAGTTACACGAATTCCTTCGTCAAGCATTCCGACCAAGACCAAAACGAAGACAACCCTACACTTAATGTGTGTGTGTGTAGGGAAACGGACAAACTGGAGGAAATACTGATGCAGGGCATGTGAAACAGCCTACTGACTGTGAATTAACTTTGTATTCTGGAAGAGCTCCTCTCGTCTCCTCCTTTCCCTCGTCTTATGTAAAGGCAGAGTCGTTGTCAGAGAATTGGTGTAAAAAATAAATGTGCAATTTGAATTTCAAAGTTCTTGTTTGATTTTTCATTGTATTTTGTCTCGAGTTGTACGGTTGGTACATGTTTATGTTCGTCTTTGTGTGTACAATGTACAAGTAAACCGTGGAAAATCTACATAAAGCCCCCTAAAAGCAGCTCTGGTTTTTTTGAGTAGACAATAGAAAGAAAAAAATCAGACACAACAAAGAGTAGATTAGTTAGCAGAAAATTTTAATTTTTGTAAAAAATATACCGTTTTTTCAGTAAACGCGGCGAATCATTCTATCGTATAAATGTTATGAAATGCAATTGTCTACAGCTCAATCAAAATCAATAATGAATAAAAATAGGGAGACGAGATGAGGAAAAGCATTCTTAACGTTTTCCTAAATTTGATCTGTGGATCTTTTCTAAGAACATACATACACATTGTAGTTACTTGACATTCTACAGAGGTCTAAATTTTTAAATGGAAGACACGGAGAATGTTGTACGCTTTGCATTGTAAGGCTGTACGTACAAAAGTATGATATTCATGGCGCTCGGTTAACCTATATAGTTTGGCTTTGGCTCAAAATATTGTACATCATCATAATCGTATGAAATATATCTTATGGTATGGTATGTTAGAGTCACGGGTAAAGTGAACAAGTGAAACTTGGAAGTAGTCCGTGGGGACATAGTCGCCGAATTAATATTTGATGCAGACAATCCTTTTAAATTATGACGCCTTCATCTCCATGCCTGTCGCTGGGCTGCTACTGTTATTCAGTCCTTGAGGATCTATTCTGCATGGGTTGGATGGTTTCAAAGTATTCCATTTTACCGTACTGCTTTGTATAGTTACTTACTTTGTGCGATTGCTTCCGAATTCGAATACTCTTTGCTTAAGTTTCCAAATTATTACGTAATTTTTTTAAATGTAAATATGTACAGTACATGGATTCAGGTTTTCGAAATGTGTTATGGTAGAGAGAAAGTACAAACGAGACTAAACTTGTAGTGCAATCGATTTTTTAAAAGTAAGCAATGTAATGCACAAGTATCTGTTCAATACAATACAATACAATAGAATGAAAACTAAATTGAATTTCATAATACTAATACAGGAGTAAAGCATAATGGAGTTATTCCTAATGAGTAAATACAAATAGAAATACAAGTATGTATAGGAGCCAATGCGCCATTGAAATTAATGACGTATCACGTATCGCCAGTGGGCAGTATTCATGCTGAGAAAACACTATTTACAAAATGGGTTTCTCTTCAACATTTATATTTCTATTTATTCGAATTAGTGGTTAGTTTTTTATTTTCAGTTCCATCCTTTTTTGCCACTTGAAGCCGTGGACAAAAACCAGGAGAAAGTGTTTTCTCTCCGCCTTATATATGCATGCATATATGTATGTATGACATTTGTCCATGGTTTTCCTAGAAATATGTACATTAGACCTGTTCATTCTGCACATTTATATGAAAAGTTAAGGAGGTACCCCTTCATATTGTTCCTTTTGGA
>JAQIVE010006691.1:0-11252 GCA_034698285.1 Sminthurinus bimaculatus | reverse complement strand
TATACTTACATAATACAACAAATTTGTCAAAACTTTGCTAAAAATATTGTAGATTTTTACTTCAATTTTTCAGGATGCAAAGACAAGGAATGGTGACTTACCAATAATAGTTAAATTGCCCGTTTTTTGAACCGTTCGAAAAGTATTTTCGGCGGACACTTCACATCGATAAGTCCCACTTGAGTCTAAAGTAAAGTTGGTTAGCGTTACTTGATGAAGGTTCGATCTTCTCAGCTGAAATTCAAGAAAGTTTAAAATTATATTAAAATTGAAAAATGCTGAATTCCAATCAAGAAAATCAAAAAAAGTTTTGCAATTTTTCGTTCAAAATTTAATTAGAAAATTTTCCTGGAAAACTTTTGCATTCCAACAAAATATCAAGCATCAAATAAATCATTTAGCATGCATGTATAAAATAAAAGAAACCGGAGGAGAAGACGTTGAAAAAAGTAAAAAGATGGCTTACGTCGACGTTGATCCCCTGCCTCGGGAATACTTTAATGGGTGAGAGTTGTTGAGTTAACGAATTTTTGACGATCCTAAAGAATTCGTTATCATTGTGATACCACTTGAGTGAATACAGAGAGTCTGATCCCAGTTGGAAGTCACATCGAAACGTTTCTGATCCACCACGAACTCCAGTCTCAGCAATAGTCACATTTTCCAGGAGTAATCCCATCACCAGCACTCCTTCGTCATCAAAGAAAGAAAGAAAGAAAGAGAGAGAATGAGAATGAGAGCAAGAGAAAGAAAGACGAAAAAGATCTTGAGAAAAGAGACTGTCTCAAAGTCTCAAATAGCAATATAAATTCCAACTCATACTAAACGGCGGCTGTCGTGCCAGGCAGCTTTTAACATGGCTATTTCACACACAACTTTATACGCCGTTTGTTTCACGAGCCAAGCCAAACTAAACCAAACCAAACCAAGTCAAATCATTCGAGTCGTACAGAGTCTTTGCCTATTTTCAAGCGTACATATGTATGTACAATGTACAACTGTATTCGTTTTCGTTTTCACCTACGGCTACGATAGATACATATTATGTGTAGCCGTATCGACACACCGCCACTTTTCCCTTTAAAGGTATAGTGGTCAATGGTGATGGCCGCGTAATCATTCTACAGCCAAAAAGCTTAGCATCATCTCCCCGTTGTCCTTTTCTTTTCCCCTTTGCTTCATCTTGTCGCTTTCGCTCTACTTTACGCTCTACTCCCGCCTTTTACCATTTTATTCTATCGGTGGATCAAATAATAATAATAAGACTTTTGTATGGCTACATACTACATACATACGTACATACACATACACACGCTTGCAGTTGAAGAAGAAACCATTGAGAGATTCATCTATAGCTGGCTCGTGTATGCATACAATGTGTTCAAAATATAACGAGATCCAATTTATTTAGTACAATTATTTGGCAATTGGTTAACCATATATAATTCTTATAAGAGTGTTGGTTTTACTTATGAATTTTCTTTTCGTGTTTTTTCTTGAATAAAAATCATTCTCAGTTTTGAAACTAATTTTTGATTTACACGTTGAACAACGAGGAGTTAAGGTATCCACAGGGTTTACTGTATTGTCTTGCATACACAACGCACATATGACTCGCCTGTTCTTTTAAAGCCCCAGCGTCCTATTAACAACCTGAACATTGATCATCCTATCTGATAAAACCAACTGTATCTTTCTTTGTAAAGGAAGTCGTGTGTCTATTGTACATACATGCATGCATACATACATGCATATAATATACGTGAGATTGGTATATGAAATTTAACCAGGTAGTTTTCAGTCCATTCTCCTGGACCAAAACTCTTCGGCTGCCTCTATCCATACATATGTACGTATAGCATTTCTTTTTATCCTCTGTTCTCTACCAATTTGAATCAAATGGGATAAGAAAATCATTGAAAAGAAAATTTAACCAATCACAGTAGTCAAGCTCAAAGCCTGTCATGAGTCTTCGTCCCCAACATTTGGAGCTGAGAACCAACTCTCTTATATAATGTAACATAAGTTGTATGTACATAAGTTGTATACTGTACATTGAAAACGAAAAAGCCTTTGCTTTTTTAACTGGACGCATATAATTGAAGAAGTAAAAAAGATTGTTCTGGCCCTTTCAAGGCATAAAGTCCATTCATACATTGTTCAATTTTGATTCACATATCGAGCTTTATTAGTGTATCAAATCGAGTTTTGCGTTCTTTTTTGGTGCTTTTTCAGTCGTGGGGAAAGAGAATTTGTAAATCATTTTTTAGCAAAAGATGTGCGACGTTTAGAACAAACAAGCTAATTTATGGAAGAATCATAATCTGGCTGATAAAGAACCCGTCCATCATCATGGTCTCCCTCGGATGTATGTAACGAGCTAAAATTTAATTCAATTCAATGAGCCTGACGAAATTCAAGATCCTTAATTCTTAGCTTTCTTCCTGAGCGAACTGCCTTTATTTTATTTTACAATGTATGGTGTAACTATGCCTTGGAAGTAAAAGAAGAAGAATATGGATTTAATCAGGGTAATCTGTACAACGTACAGGCAGTAAGCTGGAATGCAACAAATCCAAAATCTGGCTTGTTTGCACTGCACATCAGTAGAAAGTAGAAAGCACACCCTTAACATCGCCGTAGATTTTACACGAGGATGTCCGAGAATACGAGACTCTTTGGTGTGGCTCTGGTCGGATTCAACGATGGCCATTTATTAGCCATAGACTTGGGTTACTATTTGGTATTATCATTAGTCTGTTACGAGATACTTAAGCAGTCTTAGTTGGTCTGTTCACTCTTCCACTCTCCACTGTCTCCACTTCTTTTCTCTTGGCTTATCTCATTTCTCTATCCATATACATATAGATATATGCACGTGGCTAGTTGCACAACTCCCATCAAGATCGAAGGAGTGAGAGAGAAAGAATAAGGAAGCAAAACTAGGAATAGGACTACGTACAACTACCGCTACTTTCGCCACTCGAATCCTATTTACTCTGTGCATACGTAATGGACGACAGCGACGGCGGTCTCAAGCTTTCTCCTTTCTTTCCAACAACTCCATGTATGCATGTATGTACGGTGTATCGTGAATCGTGATGGTGATAGTGACGTTGAGCCCATTATATAATGGTGAAAGGCAGGGAGAAAGCCATTGGCAACTCTTCCTGAGGATTTCATCTTCAGTCCAAAACCAAAGCCAGAACCAAGGGAGAAAGAAAAGCTGAAGCTATGTACTATGTACCACCGCTAGTTCATTCGCTCCCTCCTTTCTTCTTTAGGTTGGTCGCCACGCTGTAAATTGTACATGGTACACTTAAGTCTATAATTCCAATAGATGGATGACTCTAGCCGCATATCTGCACAAATCACGTATAAGTACACACAGTACATCCTCTGTATTTAGTCAATGAGCACATTATAAGTAGGGAACGGTTAGGCAAAAGCAGGCAACGGCCAAAAATCCACTTATATGATAAATGTATGCTAACTGATTCGTACATAATATTACTTGCTAAATAAAAAACTGTGAATGCATTTTGCTTTGAGCATTTCAGAACAATTTTATAACTATAATCAAACGATTATGGTTTGTGACTATAGTATCAAAGCCAAGTGTTTTATTTAAATTCGATTTTTTACCCAATGCTCCTCTACATTATACCGACATAAAAATTTCAACCACTCTTTGATAACATTGGAGACGTTTGGTAGAGAAAAATGTATTCTGCAACTTGTGAAAAATTCCAAATCTGTCTCCTGTTTTGATGTCAGTTAATTAAATAAAAATGTGACCTTTCGAAGTTCTAGGAAGATTCGTAAGAAAAACAAGATTATTAATTTGACATTGCCGGAACTTTCTAATGCACTCATTTTTTGTGCATGTCTCTCCTTTGTGTGTATGTGTATAAAGCACAACATAATATCTCTAGATATTTGTAGTGAAAGTCCACTAAAAAGGCAAAGTCAAGACATAGAGTAAAGCTGGTCACATAGTTATACATTATACATATACTTTCCCTATAAATACAGGTCTACACGTTTTTGCTGTTGCCCTAACTTTTGCTTTACATATCATTCTGCTTAATGGCTTCGTCTCCTGTCTTTACGGCAACTGCGGCAAGAAATGCTTTAATGTGCTCCCAGTTTCCGACCACATACATACATACATACATATATTAAGTAATGAATATGCTCTTGCCTTTCTTTCTGTCCTTTCTTCTTCTTAGCTCAGATTTTTTCTTCTGCTTTTTACCCCGTCTCTTCTCTATCTCTATCTTGACCACAAGAAACAGAAAAAAAGGATGGACAATGGACAAGTACAAAGTATAAAGTTTGAGATCTACCACCACATCCACATCCACGTTCACGTTCACCCAGGAAAGAAGGGTCCAGTGAGAAAGGCGAAGAAGAAAAAGACAGAGAAGATTCCTGACTGTGGTCTCAACAGATATCCGTAAAAGTATACCCTGGTGGATGGTGAAAAGGGAATGCGGACGGACTTGTCGGCTTCTCTCAGTTTCACTTGATACATCTCAGACTCCACGGACCATCCAACCAACCAACCAGTCAGCCGGACATCCAACCCACCAGCAAACCGACCAACAAACCAGCCAACCACCATTTTCCTTAACGCACCACAAATGTACAATGTGCATACATACAGTACAGACGACCAAGTTATTTTCACTTTTATTCCAAGAGCTTGGATATATTTTATTATATTACATACTACATACACATGAGCATAAGCAAAACAAAGTGTGAGTGGATTGGCTTGGTGTAGGAGTACAATAAAATATAATACAATACAATACGATACAATGTTCCGTGTATTGTACAAGTTGGACTCGGACAGACAAGAAGAAATCGCCTTTGGTCAAAAAAGTCTGAATGACTTGCCTTTCAAAAAAGATCTTATTGGCGAGGGGAGGGAAAAAGTGGAAAGTGTGTGTGCACAATATATACGGTGTACAGTGTACAGTGTACAATGTTGAATGTACATTGCACACTATTAAGTTGACTGAGCAGCAAGAGAGATATTCCCATTTTGGACAATGTATGAAGGAGAGGAACTGAACAACTGAATTCATCATCAAAGGAGAAAGTGAGTGGCGAAAGAAAATGGAAACACTGCATGTATGTATCTTATGCGTTCGTTTTATTTTAGCCAGCAAATCCTAATCCTTGTCCGATCCCTATTCTCCGATTCTCGTCTCTCGTCTTTCCCCATCTCTTTTCTGCTTCTTTATCTGCTAATATACCAAAAAGGCTCCCTGAGCATCACTCCACTCTCAAGACATGGACGGATACTGCGAGCGAGGGAAAAAGCCAACAACAAAACAAGAACAGGAACAACTCAACTCAGCTTAGCTCAGCTCAGACTGTGCAAAGTCTGGAGCGGATAAGAGTTCACAATTGGAATCACGAGTATTAGAATTAAAGAAGTAGAAATGTGGATAAAGCATAAAGAAAGGACGGGAAAGGAGAAGGGAAGAAAAGAAGACGCACTGTGTGTATGTATGTATGTGCATTCTTCCTCAACTTCTTAATTCTTGCCTGTTGCCCAGGAGGCCAGATGCTACGCTCAGTATGTATGTAGAATGTAGATACTTTGCGTCTTTCTATCTTATAGCTATAGGAATAGATAGGGAGATGGGGGCACAACTGGCGTTCCAAAACCTAATCATATTTTGATCAAATATTGATGAAGTTTTTTATACATTTACTTTTTCACCAAAGTTTAAAAATGTGCGTCAATACCAAATTTTAAAAAAAGGCCAGCAATTCCACGGATTTACAACGTTTTTTTGTAATTCTTTGGAATTTTCGTAAGCACAGTCAAATGATGACCGGAATTTGAAACAGTGCGAAACTCAGTTCCATACTGAAATAAATTATCGTATGTCTTCAGTGTTATTTTTGCCCCATGGTGCCCTAAGTACGTTGTATATATGTATGTATGTAAATACTTATGGGTGTGTTTACTAATGTATATCTGTATCTTTCTCTGTGTCTGCCATTGTCTGTCGAAGTCGAAGACTCTTCCCCAGGACTGTGTAGGTGGAATAGATGAATTTTTGACGCTCATTCACACTTTCAACTACTTTTCCCGCACAAGTTGTTGTGGTAAAACTCCAAGTTTAAGATTCTAGACAATTCTAGAAATATGCATATTTGTTAGTTTTGACCCCAAAAACTTTACAAATACTGTACAATAGATACACAGATTCAGCTTTGTCATTGTAATTTTTAGATTACACCGCTATTAGTTAACTTTGCAACCATAAACATAAACCTTTGCCTTTTGTTTTGAATTCTTTCGGTCAAAACCTGAATATTATATGTATGTTATTTCGTGTTTGTTAGTGCAATATTTAAGCAACGGTCGGCAGAGACCGAGATTTGCCATTTGCTTTGGCGATTAAGCTGTCATGACACTGTTTGCATTATTAATATGGACATTAGCACAGTATTATTAGTCGTGGTAGTGACATCATCGTGCACAAAAGTCCTTCTCAATTCATAGAGTTTTCAGAATCGGACAGTTTTTGTCGAGCAAAAACGTTTACAGGTAAAAGTTTGCTCCATTATACCAGTATTTGCACTAAAACAGTCGAATTTACTTTATAGTGTACACTGTACACCTGAATTTTGCGGCGGAGAGGAGATAGGACGTCAGCAAATACTAAAAATTGAACAAGTAAAACCCGATTATACAATGTTTGTACTTTGTCAGCAATGTTGTGCATACATGCATATTTACAGATTGTATTGCTAGGACTCGACCAAGTTTCAAAGCAGATTTCATGGTAATGAAGTTATAAATAGATAATACACAGCTCTGATTTCACGATCATGACGGTACTGCTTTTTTATTACTTTCGCAGAATTTAAAAGTCTAAAGTCCACATTTCTTTTTCCCCATGGCCCCTGTACATATAGATTTGCTGCGTCATTCGGTACATGAATAAATTGAGCCTAATTGTGATCGTAGAATGGACGGACTTTATAATTGTGGTTTTCGAGCAGGTTTTGTCAGAGTAAGCATGCAGGACATGAGGTAATCATTTTATTTGTATTGGACCAACAAAGACAGAAACTTTGAGTTCTTTGGGACAGAAAATGCAAGAAAGATATCACCAAACATAAATTGTGACGGTTGAAAAATTTTGGTAGTTCACATTAGCATTTAGCGATTTGTTTTAGACGCTCCTCTCTTCGATGTATTAATGTATTAGTGTGCGACAGATTTAAGTTTACTTTTCTATAGTTAGTCTAGTCTTTTGTTTTTCGAAAAAAAGGTTTGCTTGAAGACGGAAGCTGACTCTATTTGTGTACAAAGAACTAGCATTTTAAGAGCCTTAATAAATAGAGTTACTACGCAAAAATAGAGAGATTTTGTACTTATAATGACGAAAACACGCAAAAAAAGGATTGGCCTTGTAAAGTTGAATTCCACCATGATGGTGAAACCTCCCTGCTGCAGAGGAAGTCGCAGTTTATATTATGCATATACAATATACATACATATGCACATAATACACCCCCGTTGATGGGTCGTTGACTACACAATGACGATGAAGATGACAATGATGGTCGCGTGGTATCCGTTTTATTTGAGTCGGCCTCTCCCCATTACAGAAAATGGAGAAAAGTGAGGCAAGTGGGGAAAACTAATTATTAGACATTTCCATCAATGGCACTTTGCACCACAAATTTCAGTCTTGTCCAATTTACTTTGTTCACACGCGTCACCCTCTTCTCCATTTTCCATTAGCCACAAAGTAACCGAACCAAAATGGAGTGTTGTGAAATAATGTGGTAGTTGAGCAAGCCTGAGCCAAACTATGCATGTATGCATGCTCAGTTGAGTTACGCTTACTTTCTCTTCCCTTCGCCTTTCCTTTCGTTCCTTCACCGAGTCAAATTGAAAGCAAAAGTGAGTAACGACGTGCTTACATTAGATCTTTAGATTTCAGATATTTTACTGTCCCTCCTTCACAATAGTTATACATACACAGTTAGACACTGTACTTTGTACCCTCGGCATTTTCTTGGTCGCCTAACTCTGAATCTCCTTAAAAAAGCGCGCGTCCTGCCTCAAAAGTTTTAATTAACAATTAGAAATTTCCGAGAGGCATTTTACCTCCTTCATTTTTACTTTGCGCTCTGTTTCCATCCGCTCATTTTCATGTTCATGCTCACGTTTATTATGCTCAGGCCCGCGTTCATTCTCGCCTTTTCCGCCACCGCTCTTCTGATTATTTTACAATTACATTAGAGTTTGTCTAACTCGTCAAAGTGTCTCACTTTCCTATGTAGTCCGCGATTAGACCACCTCTCATGTTTACACATGTGTAAGATCAACTCAAGTTGAGTTGGCTTGCTTTGAGCTAGGGAAAGAGAGTCAAGAAAAGTGAAGGGGAGAGAGACAAGACAAGACAAGACAAGACAAGTCATGCCAAGCTAAGCGTGCTTTTAGCTCCTTCTCCAACCCTTGGAAATTTCAATTTCAATTTTCGCATTTCCTTACTTACTTTCTCTTGCTCTTTACGAGACGACCGAGTTACACTCATTTTCATTTTCATGCTCATGCTCTTGTTCTTGGGAGCAATTAAGATTACAGATATCAGTGACGGTATTGATGATGGAGATAGCACGAATTCTGGTCCCCCGCCACCCCCCGCAACTATGTAGCATGCGGAATTCAGATGCTTTCACTTTCCCTTTATTGTACTTACTTTAATTCCGGCGATCTCAAAGCGTTGAATGAGAAAAGGTCACTTTTTTATAGAGCATGACCTCGTATTAAAGATGATTCACAAGTACAGCTTAGTTTCTAAAAGTTTTGCCCTTCCCGACAATGGAAATTACACAATTTCATCACAGAAATTTTACAAAAATCTAGCCAATATTCTTCTATAAATCTAAAGAGAAACTTGTGTTGAAACGTCGTTATTGCTCGAGACAGTGCAAGGGCCATTTTATACAACATATGTATAAGAGCAAAATTCTCATATTTCCACGTGCTACATCATATACCGTGTTTTATTTCTTTTGCGACTGTATTCATTCACATGAAAACCTTTATGTAAAAAGGTGAATAGAAAGAGTGAATTTGAATTTGAATCGAAGGAGAAAGTGCGAGTAAACTACGGTGTCTGCAATTTGGGCTCTACATTACACAAAATAATGTGCTAGAGGGGCAAATGGGATTGATTTTGAGAAATGACTAATGACATTGTTTTTACCACTTCAAACAAGCCATGACTTATTTTGACTCTCTCTCTCTCTCTCTGTTACCCTCTCACTCTCTCCTTTTCTCGCTTTCTCTATTTGAATTTCTACTCGGGGTGGTGCACATGAGGCTCTTTTTATCCTACTTCTTCATATTATGTACAATACTTGATACTATCTATGTACACGACTACATTACTCACATACATATTATCTTATATTCATAAGCTGAGAGGCCCCATTAGGTAAATTAGCCTTAGTGTTCCAAGGATCAAGCCCGCCACACAAAAGAAAAAAGTTAAGCCGCACTTCCCTAATTGCCTCAAGATGTGAAAGAAAGAGAAAGGGAACAAGAGTAAGAGCAAGAGCAAGAGCAAGAAAAGGAAGAAGGAGCAGAGGTCTAGGGCTATACCAATATTTTGTGAAGACAAAAGTATATTTGACTGTGCTGTTATAGGAATACACAGATGTAGAAATCTATCTAGATATACCTATGTATGTGTAATGTGTACAGATGTATTAGCCTTGAGCCTGGAGCACCACCGCTACATCCATATTTTACATCCGTATTTGTTCCACAGTCAAACAACCCACCGTACGCAAAAATAAAGGAACAAAGATAGACGTACAGAAAGAGAGAGACTTAAATAGAAGGAGAAACCAATGTTAACCACACATGATATTTTCCGTTTGTCTTTGCCATATGTGGCCGGAGTGAGGAGTGAGCTGAGGCTGAGGACTGAGGAGGAGGGAGAGGAAGTTCAAGTCGATGGCTCATTTCTGGCGCCTCCAGCCTCCAGCAAAGTCAAGTCAAGCTAGAGACTGGTGAACTGGCATCAACTTGACTTTCTCTCTTTATTTGCTATATCCATCTATGTACATATGTATTTACTTCTTTCCGTTATTCTACTTCCTCTATTCTACTTTTATAAAGAAAAGGGCCCCTCATGTCACTTTTGTCTTTAACTTTTTCCAAACCACGCAGAAAAATATGTACGCTGGGATTTGGTTTTGGCTCCATCTTCCCTATCCTCGTTTTTCACGAGTTTTTTTGTGGGGAAGACAGAAAAAAGTCAAAAGTGCAGTTTGGTTTTTATGAAGAGAGAAAACAATGGGGAAAGGAAAACCTTTAAGAATTTAATTCTTCACTCGCCTTTTCCCCTCAGACTCGGGTTCATATTGTGTATTGCGTTGCATAGTACAAACAAAGTCTGAATTGTGAGTGTGCAAATGTCTGCGTGCATATACAATATACAATACAGCAAAATTGTACTGTACAGGGAAAGCAGAAAAACAAACAAAAACAACAAGGTTGTTTATACAGTCTGCAGTGGTAGACGGAGGAAGGATAGGATGCAGAAAGAAAAGAGAATTCCTAGGGTATATTTTTGATATCTAGTGATCGCGATGTGAATGTGCCTTGTTCAAATTATTTATTATTTATAGCATCTGCCTTCTCTCCTCTCCCTCTGAATTTTTACAAAAACAAACATAACAACAAGGCAGGCATCAGGGCAAACGAAACTGATGTAAATGGAGTAAGTTAAAATGTCAGTTTGTTGCGTTTGTTGAATCCCGGGAATGGCAGAGCCGGAAAATTGTTTTTGAAAACATACTTTCTTCGATGCATAAATACATACATATACACGACATATGTTTTAGCGTAAACGTTAGAAAAAATGGAACAATGCTGTGCATACTGCAAAGATATTGATCCAAATGTCGGGAAATATTGTATCAAAACTCAAAAGTTTGCAAAGGACGTTTTGCCACTTTTTTCAGCCTTTTGTTTGTGTTATGCATGAAGACTAAAGTGTAAAGTGTAGAGAGAATACTTTGAAATCAATGGCTGTTTCAGGAAAATTAAATTGTAGTTCTGAAAATCCATATGGGGCTTGATACCTCAAGTTTTTATAGGTAATGGGTTGTTGTTTTTAAAATTTAAAAGATATTTTACAAACGAGCAAAACCCAACGGCTCCTAAAGAGCGCCAATCTTTGGTTTTTATT
>JAQIVE010006690.1:0-11252 GCA_034698285.1 Sminthurinus bimaculatus | reverse complement strand
AAAAACGTAAAGTGTCGCTTCTCGCCCTGTACTCACTTTTTTATCTTCCTCCGCCTTCTACTCACATAAAAACTATGGTGGGCAGCATATTTCGAAAAATGGTTTATATCAGCTTAAAGAGGATCGTGTAAGGATGAATTTACTTTTTTACCGATTGTTATTCCGTCCACTATAGCGAAAATACAGCCATTTAAAAATAAAAAACATGAAAAATTGTCGCTTCTCGCCCTCAATCACGGTATCTAAAATATTGACATATCAACATTTTGAAACCAATTTTAATCTAAAAAAATGTTTTCCTTGGCATGTTGGACGCCCGAGATATCTTACTTTGAGACTTATAACGTGTTCCGCTTAGTGTGCCAGTCGAACGGGTACAGTAGGAACACGAGTAGTCCCGAGGCAGGTTTCCTGATGGACCTGAGATATGCAACCGATGACCATCTTTGTCCATAATAAACATCCAAGTTTGTCTACCAAATGCTTCTCAGATACCTACTAATAATTTTTAAAAATGATAATTTACTCCAAATTTATAACGCACACAGTCAGCGAGTGCCTAACGGGAATTGGAATAAGCATTTCCCAATTTTGCTCTCCCAAAATCAAAACCTCTTGCTCGCATTTTCTAATCACTCGTGTTAAAAGCTGAAAACTTTTTTTGGTGGCCGAGTAAAGTTAAAATGAAAACCGAGCGGCGTTCAACTTTCCCAAATTCTTAACAAAAACGTTTTCTGTTCATGATCCAGGTTAAAACAGCCGAAAACAAAGCATTAAATAATATCCTTAAAAACAATCGAATTGTAGCACAGATCTGAGGTAGATATCGCAAAAATGCCAGCATAAGGGACCCACATTTTTTGCTAAAAAGTATGTAAAACCTAAAAATTTTGATGCCAAATTTAAAAACACCCTTCCCAAAATCCAAGGTTGATGACAATAGTAACTCCACAACGAAAGTTCCCGCTGCTGAGGCTGCAAGAAATAAAAATGCGTAAAATACGAGGTAAATGTCCGACTCTTGAAAGGAAAGCGGACGAGCTTACCGACCTGCCTCATCAATATAAACTTCTGCATTGCCACTGGCACTGGATCGATATTTTTCCAGTATCTTTGATTTTTCACTGGGCCACCGGATTTTATCCCATTTTTCCCACAAGCTGTAGATGCCCGCAGTGAGGAGCATTTTCATCCGATTCGGGACAGATTTCGAAAAGTCGAGGCATTTCTTCGTCCTCATCGGGCAGTCCGCTGTGGGGTCAATAAAATATCCCTGGGCGGCCGCCAAGTAATTCCCGCCCGACGCCGATGTTCTATAGTTATGTGAGAGCTTGATTTGGCCCTCGATTTTCATAAAGAATTTTGCTAGTTGCCAATAATATCCAAAATCTTGTTCCTCTATTAAAACGGCAGACTTTTCTTGGGCCCAGACTGAAAATATTGAGACGTTCTCTATATTATTCGGTTGCTGCTCCAATATTTTAAAAACACTTGTTTCTTCGCATTCCGCTTCGGTGTGGGCAAAAACGTGACCGTACTTTCGATTCGTGTAGTCACAATTCCCCGCCTTTTTGCACGCTTCACCGCCTCTCTTATAATTTGTCATGGATACGCAAAACGGGAATTTTGTCTTGTAAAAGGTGCGACAGTAATCGGCTATAAAGGTTGAATTCCTTTTTTTCAGCGTATCCAAGGAGCGAAACTTCCCTTCGGCACATCCACTCAAGTTGGCGGGAAGATGGAAAGAAATCCCGGCCATATCTTTCAAATCCTCCCACTCGGTCCGGTAGGGAAAGTTCATGAGAAAATCCGATTTCATGATTCCTTTATAAGCATTCACCAATACGATGGCCATGAGCAGCCAGACTGCAAACAATGTTCGGCAACATCGCTCCAAAATCTTTTTAACCCGGGGATTTTTTACTGACCCGAAATCCGGACAGTCTCGGTCACACTGATCTATCCAAGGTGACCACAACCACATCAAGATGGTCATCCAAAGGTCAACGGTCAAACCGGAAAACCGGAATTTCGTGCAGGTCGCCATGATCGAGATTACCATAGAAACAAAAAGCGAGCAGAAGAGCAAGGTCATTCCAATCAAAATCCAGGCGGCGGTTTGATAAGGCGCCAGATAAATGTTGAACGTCGTTTTGACCTGGGTCACCCTGTCACTTGTTATAACGTAGAAGGAGGGGGTGTAGCCGGTCATGAAGAATTGGCCCATCGTCCCCCGATCAGCAAAAGTGGGGGCCGCTAAACGAGAGATCCGCAAATGGGTCTTAAAGTTCCAAGTCCTGAGTATTTCCGATTTATTTGCCTTGTTTTCCAACGCCAGATAGTTTACCGTGGATTCCCAAATCGGGGCCTTGTGCGCACCTCGGTCGATCGGCGAATAGTGGGCTTGCGGAATAAGGTCCAAAAAATCTTTACCACAATGAATTTCTTCACAGTTCCATGTGATACCTCGGCCTTGATCAACAAGGTCCAGGTAGCACTGCTCCAACGATTCGAAGCCTCGGTTTACCACCAACCATTCCACAGTTTTGTCCCTAAAGTATCCATCGCCTGTGACACAAAGCTCACAAAAACAGCGGCCAAACGCTACTCCTGCCATTTTCCCGGATGGTAGTGAAACTAAAAACGTCGGAGCCCAGAGTTGAGGCAGCGATCTTCGAAAACTGCCGTAAAAGGACGCTCCTTGAAGATCAACAATCATGTTGTAAGAAAAATGAAAGTTACATCCGTTGGTGTGGTCCCACAAGGGAAGTTTAACATGAAACGAGCGCATAAATCCAGGCTTGATTTTCTCGATTATTCGCTGATCCGCCTCAAAGTCGTTGGACAGAATGAGAAAGAGGAAGCAGGAGCATCTTTTAAAAGGACAATGCTTATTCGCCGTCTCATCAAGGGCGTTTTGGGGGCTTGCTTTAAATTTGACCGCGGTTTTGGGGATTGTGAGAAGGAAAGGGCGGGAAACAAGGGACAGGTGGAAAATGGCGGAGAATTCCATGATGTGAGCCAAACAGTGAGGAAACGAGTTTAAAATTGGGGATAAATAGAGCTCCACCTCCTGGTCTTTGGGATGCAATTTTATGCCTACTGCAGACGTAAGAAGACACAGGGTTAGAAGAAGGGACAAAAACGGGGCCATTTTTTTTAAAAATTTTGATTATGGTAAACTTAAGTTATTGTGACAATATGTATGCATGCGCGGCTACAAATTTGTACCTAGTTAAAAATTTAATGGTGTGAGAGTCTTTTGAAGAAAAAAGTTCCATTTCGATTGTTGGAAAATGATTGAAAACAACAGCTATTGAAAGCATACATGCTATTATTTCAAGTATTTTGAACAGAACGGTGCTCGGTGCTCGTTAAAAATTTTCAAAAAACGGTATTCGTTATTAACGAATACAGTACTTGAAAATTCATTAACATGTACTTGAACTACTATTCTTCAAAGAAATGTCGTTAAAGTATAGAATTTCAAGTACCTACATTTCATGGAATTTTCAAAAATGGCTTAAATCAAGCGCCAAAGTCGTCAATTCCGGCTGTTTCAGCTTACTTTGCTGACCAAAAAAGGACAAAAAATATGCTAAATTTTTGGATTTTTGGAAATAAATTCATCTGTGACCATAGAATAGCGTGGCACCGGGCATTTGACGGGGTGGATTGCACCAAGGACCGTGTTAAAAATGGTTTTATCACGAATTTGGTTTCAGAAGTGTGGAAGGAAGCACTACTAGCAAACCACTTTTACCCAGGACGTGGTAGGTACGAGTTGAGACCAGTGCCGGAACGGATGTGGATGGTACCAACAACGAAAATAACGACGATGACGAAGAAACAACGATTTTTCCCACATATTTGGTAAAAACCGGTGCCGCAGCTTGGCCATATGGGGATGGTACCAAAAACATTGTTCCTACTACATAGTTTTACCACGGAGCTTGCAAACGTTGATATGACCTCGAACTTGAATAAGAATGGCACAAAAAAAATTGAGAGCAATAACTTTACCACTGGTATTGATGTGGTAAAAGTTGGGGCTATTGTATTGTCTACCTTGTTTATGCCCAATGCATTTCTGCTTGTTTTTTAAAATAATTTTAAAAACATAGTTGGCAGTTTTTTTCGACTACCTTTTTGTACATATCAAAGCAATGCGCAAACGGTGTTTAACTACTTGTTTTATTCATGGTGATAAATGCGGTTTATTAAATTTTTACCCGTGCTGGAACCCACTAAAATCTATAGTTCTCTTTCGTCTCCCAGCTTTCAAAACCTGGGTATGGTAATTAAGAAGTTTATGTAAATACACGAATAAACATTATTAGACACTTTGCGTTTTGAGCGAAGAAAAACTTATAACAAAACTTATGAAACTTATAGAAATCAGCCAATCAAATGCGCGGATTTTTAAACCGTTCTTTGACTAAACGTTCTATTTTTCAGTTTGCTATGGGACATTTCCTTCTGTGTCCAAAAAGTCTCTCCTCCATGGAACTCAATTGTTTTACTAACTGTAAATAGATTAAATATTCCGGACGTATAAATATTTAGCATAAATTTTTTCCTCAAAGCTATAAGTATGTACATCAGCAAAGAAAGCCGTACCGTGTAGCATAATTATGAGCCCGCATACATACTTATGCACTTATAGTCAATATTGATGTCCTCCCAGGTATATATTATATATTATTGTACAAAAAAGATTGGTATAGATAGAGGTTTGATGTGTTTTAATCGCACGGCTGTCTTTGTAATTAAAGTAAAAGTAAGCAAATGTATATTATCACAAGTCCCTTCAGTCCTATGTGACGAATTCTTAATTACAGCCGTTTAAACTGTCGGCCTTGAAACATATACCGATATCTAGAATCGACATTTTGTGCTCATACACAATGCCGCTTGTGCATAAATAAAACGTATAGGCTGATAATTTCTCTCTCATTTTCCCATTGAATTCATGCTTCATGAATAATCCACAGTATTTTGAGGAACACAATATATACAGTATACACTATAAACACACAAATATTAACGCAATAGGCAAAGGTAAATCGATAAGAAAGGGCAAAACGACATGTACATAGGTGCAACCAAATCTTCTTCAAGTCAATCATGGATCATGGTCATAGTTTCTGGTGCTATTGTGGTAAATATTATTATATGTAATATTTTGTCTACAAACACTTGATAATGAACCTGTACTTAGCTTATGTAGAACAATAACAATACTATGAAGTTCATCAGTCCCTTACTTATTTACCCAAGAAATATGTTGGGCAATAAACAAACAAACAGCCTTATTTTAAATTTGAGGAAACTATTTTAATCCAATTGTGCCTATTCGTATTGAGATGTCTTAAAATTAAAACATGTGCAAGCTCATTGTAGCTTTTCTGGAATCTAATTTAGTAATCAAGTAAACATACTCCTGCAAAATAGTACAATATCACATATATTCACGGATTGCACTATTTTTAAAGAACTTACAGACTCTCGACGGAATACAATAATATTATATATGAGTCTTAGTAATGAAAAACATTAAGTTACTATGGAAATGCCGTATGTTAATGCATTAGTGAAAATCGCTTTTCTTTACTTAAACTCATATATATATATATACAACACATACGCGTTTCCATCTTGTGCATCTTTGACATCATAATATTTTTAGCATGAGAACGCGGAAAGTTACAGGAATGGGGAGACAAAAAACTTGCAAATTTACTGCTTAACTTGTTACTGCTCTTTTCGTTTAAATGGATAACACACTATGCATAATATACTGGCGAGAGTGCCCATATGTAGATGTTGTATGGATGAACAGCACTAAAGTAAAGTACAAGGTACTTTGTACATGTCTTTTATTTGGGTTACTGCGAAATTTAACTGGCTGGAGGGCAATACCTATTACCTATAGCAACCTATCTAACATTTTACACGATGTATGGTATACGAATTCGGCATATTGAAATATGTTTCAAAGTAAAATTTATTTTTGTAATTTGTATTCGGAAATTTATCCTAGCTCGAAAACAATATAGACATGACAATACGTTAAAAAAGCCACCCCCGAAATCTTAGTCATGCCCACACCTAATATTTGTATCAAAGCATAAAGGTACAATGCATATATATAATATAATATATATTACTCGATTGCAGTTTTATGATTTGATATAATATGGTGATATTTCATGATTCATGATGTAACATCTAATCTTATCAATGCTATGAATTAAATTATTATGCCATCAGCAGGATTTTTGTTACGACGAGATTGTTATTCGATTGTGATGCAGTATGAATTTTCCAAGTTAAATTATGCATGCTCTCTCTGTCTCTCTCTCTCGCTTTCTCCGTCAGTTTTAAACTTGGGATAAAGAAATACATTTTAAAAATGTAAAAATGATATATACTTGCGCCCTTCTCTTTACTAAGACGTTATACGTGTCATAAGTATAAGTTTCTGGAGAAAGTTTTGAAAGGTTTGAAAAATCTAGAATGCCTTTGTCTATTTACGTTTTCCACTTTCACTTTCCTTGTGAGCTTGTAAACCTCAAAAGTAAAAGCAAATCGGCAGTGAAAAGTGTATGCACAGCTTGTTGAAAATACGAGACAGCTTTGTATATACATGCATAGCCCAGATTTGGTTCAGATGACCATTCCATTAATTGAAAAAAGTTCAAAACATTTTCCTGTAGAAAAATCCACTGAAAAACGCCGATCATCATACCAAGAAACCAAGAGGAGTAGCGTAAAACTTGAATTATATTCTTTGACATGGGGAACAAGAATATTATGTGTAGTCAAAAAAATTATCTCGCAATGATTTCCCGTGTGATTGTTTAAGCTGGTAATAACACGTTTTCCACCTTTTAAACAAATAAAGCAAAGCTCTGCGGATAAGATCCAAAAAAAACAATTTCTTAGATTATTGTAAGCAAAGCAAAAAACGTCCAGTGTTTTGGAAATTGCTCTGTAGAATTTTTTCATAGTTTACATGGCAATATCTAGGCTAAATGCTTCGTTAATACTAAAAGTAAATTAAGCTAGGTAGGTATAGATACAATTTCAATGGGAGCCAATAATAACTGGCTGCCGTCGAATAATTCTATTGATTTCCATTTGAATGGCAAAGCCTAAACAATCCATAATTTATTAAACGCATATGTTGCGGCATTTCCTCAGGTCCTAACTCGCTATGCATATTAATTTAAACTAAACCAAGCAGATTCGGCGAACCGATGTTATTCATATGTATATAATTATCCCTTTATGGACCTTTCTCAAATAAAGTCTACTAGAAAAAATGCAATGCATGCATCTATTGTACTTGTGTAATCATTTAGGTGTATATTTACGCATTGGTAATCCATTTTACCATAACTTAACCGAAATGTATTATCCTATCATCCACAGTTTGAAGTTAAGTGATTAAATAATTCAATTCTTGCACAAAAGGGATTTTATATTATACATTCACCATATCTAGCATCCTGTCTTGAATTGCATTATATATCATTATACAATGTATAATTCACATACTTTTTAAAGATGCAACGATTGAAAGGAAGTGGGATTATTGATAAATAACACCATGTTGACGTTACAACCGTTTTTTCTTACAAAGCTGGCTTTTAATCACATGATTTTATGCACCAAATTTATTTTTTCTTGAACGTCGCATGTGTACATCGAAACGTCGTCATTTTTGAAGCATCGTTTTAGTCAAAACGCATTTCATTTGTCATGGAGATTATCGAAATTGTACAACGTTAAATGAACTTTAAAGACTGCAAATGTGCAGAATCAGGCTTTATATATTTACGAAAATCAGATTATTCAGCATAGACTTTCACCGGCGTAGATTGATGTCTTATATCATATATAGACATCAATATCCTATTACAATGCCTAAGTTTTGGTCACTTTCATGTCCTTTGAAAAATTCGGATTTTACCTAGAATTTTATGAGATTTCATCTCTACCCTCAAGAGCCAGACAGAATTATCAGATCGCTACAAAAACAAACCCTTAAAATTTTACACAGTGAACACTTGGTATAGGAAAATACTGCAAATTCTAGGTTTGTCACTCATTATTTTAGACGTATAGTTAAGTATTGCATGCAAATACCTCATACTCTATACTTTATTGCACTCGCCAGTTTAGTCGATCGGTGTGAATCGGTAATGTTCTGCTATTCGTGTGTGTTTGTGTAATGTACATATTACACATAGGTACATGTTATTGACTCTTATTGGTGCACAATCTACAATCTATTTAATAGTTAATAGCGTCTCTTCTTTTTCCGCCAGTCTCATCGTCAGTGTTAGATACCTACATATATTCACATATAAATACATGTGTACCTTGCATAACTATTGCATGGGCACAGTAGATATAGATACAAATTAGTATTGTTTACTTGTCCCCGCATAGTTTTAGATTTTAGAGCTGTGGCAATATACCAAATACCAAATAGGTGTACATAAATAGCTATTCCAAGCAAAGAGCCGGGCATATGTATTGTACAACAGACTATATATGTGTCTACATACATAGTGTTTTGTAATTTTAATATTACAAATATGAAGTAGGTTGGTTTCATTCAAGACGTATATTCTATTCTACAACTAACAACTAGTTAATACCAAAACATACACTTTAAATAGGCATAAATATAGCATAATTTGACATAATATAGCACAGAAAATAGAGTGACATTAGCTGATTGCATGACACATCAAAAGTTATTTACTATTCCCTTAAAATGTGCATTATATTGATATTTTTGTATAAAATAAGGATTTTTGGTTATAAGCCGTAGGCGGACACATAATTCGTAAAATGTCTTTTAGGTATGCATATACAGTATTATATGCGTACATCGTACATACAAAGTGTGCAGCAAACAGCAGTAGATGATCGCGTGCAGTTTTTTAATTTGAAATTTTCCACATCTGGGATCTAATGAGTCTGCACATCACATGGATTTTGTATTGTCTACAATATTACAATATGATTTTTATACTCAATTAACATTAAAAAGTATTCTTGACATTCATCGTGGTAATATGTAATGTATGTATGTATACATTATGGTAGCTGTTTATCCTACTGATACATTCCTGCATAGCTATATAGGATTTAATTTAGCATGTAGTTATCTCAATTTATATGTATAAAATATTATGCTTACTATTCGATTTAGTGTTTTATTAAATAATAATGTTACGAAGACTTTCAGCAATATGGGCCGTTGGAGGGTTACTATAGCTCTTTTATATTGAACATTTACTGGAATATTTGACAACTGACACGCGTAAAACATGAGCTATGGAACTCCAGGAAAGTTTTCGTTGCTTCTATACGTGCATATTTTAATTTTTAAAACAGTTTTGGAGTAGCCTACTCAAAGTCACGTTTTTTATGTATGCATTTTGCAACTGTGAACGAGCGTCAGAGAGTCAACAGTGAAACAGTCTGTTTGGTGTCTATATCTATGCAAGTACAACGTGCATAGATATAGACATGTCTGTATACACAGTACATGGAGTTTAATGAAGTAGTGCCAAACATTATGAGTTATAATCGACATTTTTCTAGCCGCAACTGTACGCCCAATGAGAGAAAAGAAAAAACGAAAAGAGACGGACGAAATAGTACGTATGACGGATAAATAAGTGAGAGAGGGAAGGAAAAATCCGTACCATAACGTAAATAAATGAACGACTAACAAGATATTTTTAAGACGAACGACGGAAATGAATAGAAATGTTCAAATTATAACCATTTTGCTACTACTACGAATATAGAATCTCAATGTCGGAAAGTGAAATTGTTGTTGCCTTTTAAAAGCATTGAATGGTCAACATGTTAAACTTGTTCTTGCAAACGCTTGAAATTCTTACAGTGACATTTTTGGCAGTTACCATTTAAATTTTTACGCAACTTTAGTCTTTTAAAAATCATATGAATGTATGACATATCCCGAATGCACATTAATATTAACTTTAATAAATTAGGTAATCAATTATGGATATTGGCTATATTGCCTTTGATTTTTTTCATCGTTATACTAAATTCGATCTCCAGACCCTTAATCATTTGATTTGCAGTGTCAAACTTACAGAATTAGTATACAAAATAGCTAGAAAATTCGATACTTTGAGGTAACAAGTATATTATGTAAGCATATACCTAATAAATATGCTCGTTATTTCAAATTCATATCGTATTGAAACTTTTTGTATACTTACAATGGATGATATGTACATATTTTTTTGTGGTTATTACGTAACTACTTACACTGATATTATTTTACAATACACATTTTGAATTTTGAGATACAGATTTGAAGTAAATCAAATCAAGCAGATGAATGCCTATATATTCTCCTCATATACTCTTGCCAGTTGTTCGCACCTCCTGACTTGTATGTAGTTTTAAATTGTGCCAAAAAATATGGATTTTTCGAGTAGCATAAATGTGTGTGTGTGTGTGCGCGCGTATGTACATAAGTAGGCACGTTTGTGTGTGAGAGAGTCAGAGAACGAGAACGTATTCTCTCCGCTCTATGTACGAAATTCAAGGCGGAAACCTTAACATTGGCACTCTCTGGCATTGGCAGTGACTTTGGTTTGTTCGTGCGTTCTCTTGCATATACATATACAAATATAATGTACAATATGCATATAAAATCCACACATCAGAGGCTATTGGGTATATGTGCACACAAGTAAAAGCAGAAATGCCGGCTCACATAATATTATAGATCTACTCAACTACTCACACACATTCAAGCAACATCCAACGCGGCAACATGGTAAACTGTATTGATTTTTCGGAGAGATTTCTCCTTCCTGTTCTATGCCTTGCGACATGAACCAGGCAACATCAAGACTAAAGCGAAAGGCAAACTTACATTACCTCCCTATTACTTTTCTCTCAAATGGCTATTACAGCATGTGCTATTAATGATGCTTGTAAATATAGACACATTCTATTTAGTAAGAATGAAGAAATAATCAAAGAGAATTAATTATTAATTTTTATGTGCTTATCATATTTTGTGTTTAAATGCTTGCAATACTCTCAACTTTTGGCTTTCTCCATCGTTCTCCACCAGCTCAAAACATTTTTTTGCAAACCATATTCAGGTCAAACTGTGAAAGCTATTGCCGGTGTCTCGTACAGCCGTCCAACATATTTTATTATGTATTTATAGGAAC
>JAQIVE010006689.1:0-11256 GCA_034698285.1 Sminthurinus bimaculatus | reverse complement strand
GGTCGCAACTATACACCAACACACGAAGGTCGTTTTGACTTCTCAGCCTCAGCTGTCTTAAAAAGTTTCGAACGGAGTTTAACTCGTTTGGGCTTACCCGATGTAGATATTATTCAGGTGATACGAGTGAATAAATATATTTACGTATTAATTATAGACAAAACTATCAACACATTTTCAATAGATTCTATAGCGTTTTATATACAATGAAAAAACATATGCATCATGCATTATGCATATACATGAAATCGTGATTTAAAATGACACATTTTCAACAGGTTCATGACATTGAATTCTGTCCAGATGTGAACATCATTGTGAATGAGACTCTACCCGCTCTGGAGTCAATTTTAAGGGCTGGAAAGGCAAAATACATAGGAATTACTGGCTACGATATAAAAGTGTTGAAAGACGTCGCTTCTCGAGCACATGTTGACACCGTTCTGTCTTACTGTCGATATAACTTGAATGACCTCTCTCTACTTGACTTCCTTCCATTTTTTAAGGTACTGTGAAATTTGTAATACTATAATTACGATGATGACTTGAAAATGTAATATAATAATGTCTCACAGCAAAATTAATATGCGTACTTTTGCTACAAATGCGGCTATTTTGTTGCAGGAGAAAAACATTGGAATAATCAATGCATCAGCTCTATCCATGGGTCTTCTAAGTACGTTTTTACTAATATATCTATAGTTTACTAAGAAATTTGTTTTGGAGGACCACGTACTAATGTGAAGATGTGGCCTGTAGTATGTGTATGTAATGCTGATTTTGAGCTACTTATAGTCAACAGTAATGTACTTATACATAATAACATGCTTTCATCAATCAGGTAACGATGGTCCACCGGACTGGCATCCAGCAACCCCTGAAATAAAAAATGCAGCACGCAAGGCAGTCACGTTGGCCAAAGATCGTGGAACTACGCTGGAGGACGTTTCTTTGGGATTTAGTCTTCATCCCAAGGAGCCACAGATCGCAACAACCTTAGTTGGAATGTCTACAAAGGCTATGCTTCATCACAATCTGAGCGTGGTAACAAAACCACGCACTAGTGTCGACGAAGAAATGTACAAGGAATTCCGAGCTCTATTCAATAATTCCAACTGTCATTGGGAAGGGGTTGAACTTTCTCGCGTCGAAAAATAAACGATATAATAATACATACATATTTTTGAGGTTATTTGCTAGCGAACGGTATTTTAATTTAATCCTCGAAAAAAGTCGAAAGCATTATGAATTATGAAACACATTATTTATTTATCTTTCAATTTATGTGTGTCAACTTAAATTACGCGTGCTGAAACGTTTAAAATTTTCTGTCGTGAAAAAATTCTAAACAAGCAAGAATCTGAAAATTTCAATAAAATAATCAAATCTGAATAAGTAGTTGAAAGTGACAGTTGAAACAACACACGAGAGATGTGAGATTTAATCTTTTTTCCGTAACATGAAAAATGCAAAATATTATTTAATAAAGTATGTTATGATGTATATTATAGATAATACATTAAGTAGGTATATGTGAGCACGAGCAAATTATACAGTAGTAAATCATTAAACGTCACTGTGCAATTTACTCATGCCATAAAATGCAGTGGGACGTTGACTTGAATGCAAGCTGGCGCTTCCCTCTGGTTGCACATCCCTCATGGCTATAGCTTCATGCCGACTTCCGGTGTTTTGTGCCTGCACAAGCCCTTTGAGACAAGGGTCCATTTTATTCAGTTCAGACTGGCGAGTTTTATTATGATCAGTGACACCTTCTCCAGTGCTTGGTGCTTGTACTTGCTGCATCCCAAAGTTTTTATTTTTACCAACTTTCTCTTCGTCGTCCTCATCAAAGTTGGAATAGTTGTATATCTATAGATAGATAGATAATAGTATACCACATTAAAATTATCTCAGCAGTAAAATTGGAAAATTAGGGACCGGAGTTTGCAGTTTTCCTTGGTATTTTTTATACACACTTATATGATTTATGTATTGTTTCAATTTTAACTCACCAGACACAAAATGATCAGTAAAATGCAGGTGACAATCAGCTGCGACGCGGAAATTGGTGAATCCTGTACAAAAATTATATACATATTAAGGCAATTATTTTTCGATTAGATAGGTAACGATTTTCAATAATAATAATTATTATTATTGTCCCATATTATTATACTATAACAAAATACCCAATACGAGGGTGGCGCTGGACCCTGGTAAATATACACTTGCTTCTGCCGATTTTCATAGACACCAGTGTCGTTGATGTCATTAGTAGTCACAGTCGGAGCAACAAATGTTGAGTTTCCATTCATGTTCCCAAACAATGATGAATTGAAGTATAGGTACAATTTAGTTTTTAAAATATTTTACAATAATAATAATTAGTACACTTCACAGGATAGTAATCAATTCTTTCACCATAGTTTTGCTTTTATTAGCAATTACGAATTACTAGTACAATAGAAACTAGAAACGATGTAGAAAAAGCACAATTTTTTGTACGTAATAGTCTGTACTGCTTGTGTTTGAAGTATATAAACTACTGGGAAAGAGTGAAGATGGACGTGCTTCGTTGCCAGCAGGATCTAGGTGAATTTTTTAAGCAGAATTGCCGTTTTTCTACGTCCATATAATTTCTTGACTACCGGTTTCATAAACAAACCTGAGAACAGTTTAAGCTTCTTCTCAAGTCAAAACTGGTCGAAACTCTAAAATTCATGAAGATTTCAGAGGAAGTGGGTAAAGGCAAAAGTTCTGCTGTCTTTGAGAACCGACAACATGAGTAGCTATCTCTGATTCATAAAGGAAAAGAAAGCTAACAACTTACACAGAAATTGCATTCTTGCTTGTAGAAATATAGCAAAGCATCTAGACTTTTATATAAATATAAAATATACACAATTTTTGTATGGCATTTACTTACATAATGTTGTACATATAACACTATACAATAGCGCCTTAAAATCTGTGAATAAACTTGTCGACTTGTGTGTTCAAAAAAGATCTTTATACAAACCGAGAAAGAAGAAGAGCGTTTTTACACAGCCTTCTAGACCTCGCTACATTATGATTACTTGAAGAAGATGGACAAAAAACCTAGTCGTTTGGCTATTAATAAACTCAGACTCTGTAATTTCATCTGCATATTAGTGTATGCACACACGCACGAATGCAGTCTTTGTGGAGGAAACAAGAAGATTATAGAGATTTTCCTAGGTGGCATTTTGTAGCTACAACTATACACACAAACTACTATGACTTTTTCAAATCGTCATTTTAAATCCACTTAGCTCTCATAGTCATTGATAAAAGTTTCTTTTTTTTGAATGAATTCAAAAGTGGATATGTGTAAGATTAGCTCAAAACGTGTAAAAAGAAAAGTTAAGTTCATGAGACTCAGATTACATACACAGATGCTAAATCACAATTCATCTACAAGTTTCAGTGATTATGCTGGTTGACTCATATTCATATTTTTATTCTTCGATCCACCATCCAGTCTTTTCGACGACAATGACAACAGTTACAATTTCTTTCTTTTTTTGTTTGCGAAAAACAAATATAAAAATGAAACCTTTTTTTCGGGGCACACACATATTTTTCAAACAGCAAGTAGTAGGAGGAAGGAGGAACAATAATTTATGTCAAAATAATCGTTGTCATTGTCATTGTCTAACATCTGGCTTCATGAATGAGCATACGCTGTGAGGACGTATGCTGACCCATTCTGTTGGTCCAAGATTTGATTATTTACAGATACCAGCAAATTCTTCATTTTTTGAATTTTTCTTGGTTTTCTTTTTTACTCTGCCATTTTTTTTTTCATTTTCATCTATATTCAGCTCTCACTTATTATTGTCCTTGTTTAAGAGGGCAATGATGGTGGGCATCAATAGATCTTTTCTGTACCCCCGGAAATTGGGGATTTTCAAAAAATAGTTCCTCAGGTCTAGACTACTTGGACACAGCAGGGTGATGAGGTTGTGACTCCAAAACAAGGCTTCAAGTACGGTGCCAATGTGCGGTGAGAAGACTTCAAAACGAGTCAACTTTGGAAGCTTGAGTAGTTCCTCGAAGGCCTGGAGAAAAAATTTCAGTTTTTTAGGTTCTAACAGAGTAGCTTTTGATATTATTGTAAACCTCCCATTCATACGGGAGGAACCCGTTTTTTTGTTTAAAACTGACCTGGAGAAAGTTGATATTATTGTAAGTCTCCCACTCATACGGGAGGAAGACAAGCTCGGTCAATTCCGTAAAGTGATTTGAGATCTCTTCCAATGGATTTTGAATGAAGGAGCCAAATGTGCTCCAAGTTTTCAGCCCTCTTGGCAGTTGTTCCGGGTGCAGAATGTAGAAATTGTGGATCTTCAAGTGCTCCAACCTTTTACACGATGAGAGAACCTCACAGTCAAAGTGACTAAAGTCCATTTTGTACGTTGTGTAGGTCACATTGATTGTGGATAGAGTGGCAGAGTTTTGACGAATTATTTCATGACACTCGTTTTGACAGGACTGATGTTAAAAAAACAAAGGATTAAAATTTAGTAGAAATTATAACTAGTCAATAATAATCAATTAGATGTTAATTCCTTGAATGTCGGAAGTCCCCAAATTTGTGTTATTACAGTTTTCTTCTGTTTATCATACCTGTCCAATAATTTTCAGTTCAACTTTTGTCAAGTTCTTTTGAGCCAAGGACAGCTGGAGTCCTTCATACATAAAAAGATACACGTTTGAAAAAATTCAAGTCGAAAATTCAATTGTAAGTACTGCGACTTTTTTCATGTAGGCCATTGACTCGTCTGAAGTGTTTTTTACTCACCTAAATTCCCAAATCCTCGTTTGTTCTCTATCGCTGCAAATTCAATCTTGAGCTCGGTCAGCTTCTTTTGTTTTTCTTGGACAGCCTTGGTGAGTTCCACGAGTTCTCTGTGGTCAATTGCATGCTCAAACAGGTCGTACTTGTATTTATGTGTCTTGGGATGAACCAATTCGAGTTTGTCGAGGGAGGAGACGCAATGGAGGAAAAATCGGTAAAAGTCAAAGTAAACCCGACTGTTCAGTTTGCCACTCTGACAGTTAAAACTAGCGGCACACACCAAGGTCAAGAGTTTCAATTTGGGCATCAACAGTTTTGCCAAGCCCGAGGCAATTTTCATGTGAAATGTGTGACCCACTTTTAGCTGCACAAAAAAAGTAAAAACGAACAGTTGTAGGTCATAAAAGGAAATAGTTTTCAGTTATCACTTCATGTTATGAAAAATGAAAACCGTTGTACACATACTTTGAGCTCCTTGAGATTGTCCATGATGACACCATCGACGGAAATGGGTTTGTAAATGAATCGCAGACTATTTTTCCTAAACTCGAGATACTCCATCGTAGTATTAAGTTTGAGAACGGTTGATATATTTTTCCCGTAGGTTCCCTCATTATTTGACGAGTCAAAGATGAGGATTTTGGGTGACTTGGCAATAATGCTCCGCTCGCCACTTTTAAGCTTGCTCAACTCCCCATGAATGCTTACATTTAGATTTCTGATGGTCAGTGTGTGCACCCGGTCATAAAGCGTCCCAAAATACTGGAGATTGTCCTTTGTGAGCAAAACTTTGAATCTCATGCACTCATCTATTATGTCATTCCACACCCAACACACGCTCCTTGCCGACAGTTTCGATTGGAAATCAAATTGACGGAGAATTAACCTCGTTACCTAAAGTCAAATAAAATGATGTGATAAACGATAAACATGCACATGTAAACTAATTACAATTTTTTTAAATATTAGTGCACTGTAGATATTTTAAAGTTACCTCTATTGGAAGTTTATCAAAAGTGTCCATAACTTTCTCCTACAGTCCTTGAAGCCGAAACCACCAACCAAGGACTTTGCAGTAAACACAAGATTTCGTCTTGTGAAAAGTCCTCTCGTGATCTGTTTTGCTGAAGCACACAGTGTTTTTTCTAGTCTCACAAGTGCAGGTTCAAGTCTCGATTCCTCAGAACTTCTTGCTGCTCTTCTTCTTCTTTTGGGCCTTTTTGGTGGTTTTTTTATTGTCAATGATGATAATGATGCTAGATCATTGACATTGACCCTCTTTATAAATGTCCATGATTGTTTCTGTATGTGTCTAGCCGCCGTCTAGAACCTGACCAACCAATACAATGCAATATTTTCTAGGGTCAACTCAGGTAGAAGATGACTCCTGAGGAGAGTAAACTATAACCGAAATATCTACAAGAGCGCAGAACTTTCATCACGATAACTCAATAGTAATAAGCCGTCCTATAGTAGTTCTTATTCTTATTTTCATCAACTATGTATCTGTATAGTCCAGTATCGTAGTGGGGCTAAGCTAAGACAGTCGCAGCCGTCTAACTAGGACAGCTCAAATTCGGAGTCTAACTAATCTCAATGTCGGACTATAATGTAGGTGCCACAATTCAAAAAAGGTACTGGCGGCTGCAACCGACAAGAACTAAAAAAGTGAAGAAATTCCTCCAGATGTCCAAGCCAAAATTTGGATCTTGGGTTCCAAATTTCGGAGGAATGGGGTTTTTTATAGGTAAAAAAATCAAAGCACAGAAAAACCAAGCTCAAGCCCAAGGTATTTTCAAAATATTTTGCGTATACAACATTGGGAAATGGGAAATCAACAATTAAAAACATGATAGCGAATAGCGAAAGAAAAGTTAATTGCTAATAACAACAAGAGTTTTTTTAAAATATTCTTATGGACTTTTTGGACTTCTATATTCTATACATTCTATAATTTCACACAACCAGGGAAGGAGAAAGGCAAGTAAATGTGACTCCAATCTTAAACATTGTGAGCCACATTTAAAAAAAAGTTTCTCTAATTATTATCCAAGTTTGGTACGTTGCAGAATGTAGAATATTCTAATAGCGCTTCCCAAATTTATGGATGTTTTTTGCCATGAAATTTCATTGCAAATGTACCGTTAAAAATTTACCAACTAAAAGTCTATAATATGTATGTTTTCACCATGCGTAACATATGCTCAATTATTGTACCTGCTTACCTTTTTTGAAGGCTGGTTTTGATCATACCATAACAGTACCACTGGTACGTATACTTCTTTATATTTTAGATTGTTATAAGAGTCACACATAGTTGTAATTGAAGTTTTTGTATCTTATGTAACTTATATGTGATGATGACACATTCACTTATTTATTTCATACTTCAGAATGCCCACACAATTGACTATAATTTTAGGCTCAAAAATTTAACATTAACTTTTGTTTCAGTTCTAAAATTTAAGGTAAACGATGTGTACAATTTGTCCATGTTTTATGGTGTCATCATGCCACATGTCATGCACCCTTTAGTTAATTTGACTGGAACATGCGAAGAAAATTGATTCAATTCAATTGAAACTGAATACATATAGGTACTAAATACTGAATGACTGAAGTTTGTATAAAATGTTATTGAGTTGACTGGAAAAAGTCCATTCTCCTCTTCCTACTCCAAGCTATCGTTTCAAAAATTAGTTTGCCACCTCATTGACTCTTCTTTCTACTTTTTCGACAAAAATAATTAATTAAAATGAGTTTACTGAAGATTTTTTGCATTGTATCTTTCCCCTTCTTTCTGCTCACATTTTTTATAAATTTATCAGAGGCTTCGCCACCCCTTAGACATTCGCATCACCTTCATAACAATCGTAAATACAACAATTTTGCGTCCAACTTGAACTTCCCCTCTAAGCCTCCTTTTCACATTACCATTGTCTCAGAGCATGTATCTTGTTTCGAGAGATTATTCGACACACTTGATTTTAAAATCCCCGTTCATTTAATTCATCTTTCAACAAGGGGTGGAGGCAGAGGCCAATTTAGAGGAGGGGGAGGAGGAGGATTAGGTTATTCCCATTCGTACACGCAGTCCATCAGCTACAGCAACGACGTTCTCAACTTTCAAAATTGGCTCAACCAATGGCACTCTGACTCAATTAAACTGCGGAAGCAAAGTCTCGAGTCTCCTCTATATCTCGACACCTTCAGTCAAATCGTCTTACTGGCATTTGATGGCCGACATTCTCACATCAGCATGATACATCAACTTCGACGAGAAGCGAGCTGGAATCCTCGAGCCTTTTATTTCCTGTTTCCAAATTGTAGACAGGGGAAATTCCCGTCAAAGTCACAGTCAAACGAAATCTTGGAGAACTACTTCACCTACTTTGACATTTACAACGCAGTGATTATCACGGGGAAAGTTTTTTATCAGTTCAAACCATTTGAACCCGTGGGCCAACCAAAATTGCTAAATCAACTACTCAAGTCTCGATGGGCCGACATTTTCCCTCCAAAATTTGAGAATTTCAATCACTACGAGTTCACGGTCAGCACCTTTGACCATCCGCCCTACGTCATGAAAAGTCGGCGAAAGGGATCCTCTTGGACTGGCATTGAAATATCCGTGCTAAAAAGCTTGAGTAAAAAGCTAAACTTTACCTACAATATTATCGAGCCGGCCAACAAAATGAAGTGGGGTCATATGGACAAATGCTCTGGACATTATTCCGGACTCATTGGACAAATTACGCGGAGAGAAGCCGAGCTGGCCTTTGGACAAGTATTTCTCGTTGAGAACCGATATCGGTAATTTGCAAATCAAATTTGCTTACTGGTGTAACTTTTAGTTGACAATTTTGAAATATCAATAAAATCTTGTGCTTTTTTATAAAAAATATGTATGTTATAGAATGGTGGAACAGTCTGCGTTGTATACAAGAGATGGACTTTGCTGGGCGGTCCCCACGGTTTCTCTGCAAAGCAAACATGACTCAATGGCTCTCATTCACCCTTTTGAATATACAATTTGGTGTCTCATTGGAACGGCCATGATCATCGCGACAATTTTTCTCAGCATTGTTCGCCGCATCGACTTTTCCCGGAATCTGGAGAAGAGTGCGCTTCAGCTTCAGGTTCGGGAAATGGAGTCAGTATGGATAAAAGTCTGGGGCGGCTTTCTTGGGCAGAGCAACAAACGACTGTTTCGAGTTCAGAAAATATTTTGGGTTTGCTGGCTCCTTTTTGGAGTAGTCTTATCATCTGTTTACCAAGGTGTGTACTTACAACTATAATGATACCATGTATTTTTATAATTATTAGTACTTTGGGTAAAAAAAACAATAATATAGATCATATAAATTATATATTTGAAATTGTGTCGTGTAGGAATTTTGGTCTCAAAGCTTGTAATTCCCCTGAAAACGGAGCAAATGAACACAATAAAGGAGCTTGAAGAGTCGAAACTAAAATTAGGGAGCTATGAGGAGGTTCTCTCCATTCTTTATTCCAGAGGAAAGTCGTCAGTGTCACAGCTTTCTCTGGCCAGTCGATTCACAGCCGTTGAAGACATGAACAAGACTCTTGAAAGAATCGCCAACGACAAGGACATTGCTCTTCTAGCTGGTGAAAAGTATCTTCGATATCAAATCGAGAAACATTTCATGGACAAACAAACTGGGCAACCAAAAGTTCATCTGATGAAGGAATGCATGGCCGTTCTTGATGTTGGCTTCATTTTGCCGACTGGAACAAAATACATCAACATTTTTGACAAGTACATTCGACGGCTATACGAGTCTGGGATACCCCAAAAATTATTTCAAATCTACCTTGCCACTGCAAGATTGGCAAATACCGAAAAAGAAAAAATTCGTTGCAGCCGAAGCATAATGCACCCATCACAGTCTTTGCGGAAAAGAGAAACGGATATGGAAGACTGTGATGTCGATTCAGAGGTTGATGATGACTTGGATTTTGACGGTTTTATACCCAATGAGCGAAGAACAGAGGATAAGACGATTCATGTCCTCAAGTTTATGCATTTGCGAGAAACTTTTATCGTGCTTGGAGCCGGGCTCCTAATTTCTCTATGCGTGTTTCTCTTCGAGTTTATAGGCAAGTTTTGTTCTTGGCGCAAAAATGAGTAACAATTTCATGGCAATTTTTATTTAGAATGATTTAATGAATGTTAGTTTTAAACTTTAAATTTGAAGAAATTACTCGTCATTTTCTATAGCATATGGCATATTTGGACTATCGTGAAATCCACAGAAAAACTTTTTTGACATGCAATCGCAATTAGTGTGTTGTGTATGTAATACAAGAAAATATTTTAAATTCTAATAACCGTCCATCAGTGGTCGTACTTACAAAGTCGTAACTTTTCAATATATTATCTGTATACGTTTGTAACACTGTATGCGGTAGTGGAATTAAGCGTGTGAATACTCTCAGATTTTAATGTTGGAACATCTGGAAAGTTTTAATTCAGAGGTTTCTTTATTTTTCCATAAAATATTCAAGCTAAATTAAATGATACAAACTGATACATACAATATAGCAAGAGTACAAAAATATAATAAATGTGGTAGAAAACAGCATTATACGTTGAAACGAATAAGCTGAAGCAAATACTAATTGGGCATTTTGTTAGTACCTACATATGGTTACATAATATATCAATTCACAATTTCGCTTTCGCTCGCGCTTTCTCTCCATGTTTCCATGCATTTAAATACAATCACGCAACTCAGACACTTACATGACACAAAAATAGTTTTCCTACCACCTTGAAATTCCTGTGTAAAAATTGTTATAATATAATGTTCAAAAGCAAAGTTTCAAGAAAATTACCCGATTTAAAGTTTATGTTGAAAAATCAAAGACAGAAACAAAGTAAAACGTAAAACGCATACAACATACATTTTTCATGAACTCATAAGACATTATCACTAAGCACTAAAAGTTAAATCAACTTCAGTTTAATTTGTCATTTTTATCATCGAAAGGAAAATGAAGATAATCATGTTCATGAGTTTTAAAATATAGATAATATTTTACCATTTTCCCTTTTTTACAAATAATGTATAAAAACTAAAATACTTTTTCTGCTATTATACTAAAGCAATACAGTTGCATTACGATTTGCAATTTACGACTACGTACAAAACTATAAAATGACTCTTTCATAACTTATTGGTTTCCCTTATTTTTTGGCTATAATAATATTAAAAATTACAATCTAGACTAAATCGGCAATGTCAAATGTGACTGCTGCATTGTCTGGAGCGGCATGAAGCGCTACATCATCTGTTGAGGAGAGAAGTTCAGTGTCGGTGGGTTCAACATCCCTTTTTGTGTTGATCGTTCTGTAGAAATATTGATGACTGATACTTATGGGACGATTTTCAATATTTTTTTCGCCG
>JAQIVE010006688.1:0-11257 GCA_034698285.1 Sminthurinus bimaculatus | reverse complement strand
TTTAAATGGAGCAGAATTTAGTCTTACGAGGATTTATCAAATAGTTATCCAGGCATATTATAATGTATTTTACGGTATTAGTTAATCATTTTTTGTAGTGAGTGTTTATAAGTACCTGTCGACGGACATCCACATGAGCGTATAAATGGAGGCAGTCCATAGAACAGCGCCGAGGTAACCAGAAGCCTTGCATATCATATCACCATAAACCTGAGGAAACACAAAGCTTTGTAAATCCTTGTCATTTGAAACGCGGAAGAACGTTATTAGCAGAGAGAAAAGAAAAGCGCATATATATATTATCAGATTCAAATGACAGTTAAGTATATAAAAGTATATTTTGGTAATTTTTGGAAGGCCTGAGAAAATATGATGTACTACGCCAAAATATTGAATACATGGCAAAAAAAGTTCTATTTATACATTTTATGCAGCATCGGAAATTTCGACGGGGCAAATTTTTGGGTATAGCATGTTTATTTTCTCAACCATTTACTACAAATTATACTCTTAATTATTTCTTTACCCAGTGCTGTAGTAAAGTCGGATAAACGGAGAGTGGAACTACAAGCACTCCAGCTAAAAGGTCGGCGACGGACAACGATAAAAGGTACTGCAGGAAGCAAAAAAATAGTTTGAAATTAGTCGTCAATATTATCGCTTTGGACATTTTTAGCACCTCTTAGATATAAATTGTATAGATATATTATGGTTTTAAAAGTATACAACCAACAGTATGTATATAAAACTGATACAAAAATACTTACATAAGTCAAGACTTCAGTCGGACCTGCAAGTGAGAAAAAAATAAACATATTGTTAAAACACATAAATCCTTGGTCAGTTTCAAATCATCGTATTTTTGCATTTTACGTATAAAACTTTTCATCATTCACAACAACAACAATAAAACTGTTTTTATTTAGTTCAAAATGGCATTAATATTGTTGTTATTAGCCGTAAAAGTCATTGGTTTTCATGTGTCTCGTAAACATCATGGGAGAAAAGGAATAGGTATTACATAGGTTGTTCAAAGTTGGTGTAGCAAAGGAAAGTATGGTCCTAAAAAGAAGCTGGTTGTATGAGTTAAGCTGAGAGTGCATAGACAGTAAAAGAAAAATGTACATAATATACAGTGTACATTGTACACTATGCAAATATCATTAAATTTATTTACCAATGTTGACCTTGACGAATCGCCAGTAATCGTAATGTTTTCCTAACGACCATAATAGTAATAGTAATAATAATAGCATACCAAGAGTATAATCATAATAATTGAGTCAACTTCATGGGCTAATACTATCTCGGCCAATATGCAAATACTTGTGACTTTTCCCGTTTTTTTGCTGCTCCAATTTATGCTCATTGTTTTCTCTATTTTATTAGCTATAAAAGGCATGTGATGTTATGAATCGGGGGAAAGGGCTGACTTTGTTGACAAATTACAAATCACCAACTATTGAGCCATAGTTCACTTTGATACTTTGAAAAAAGTTTTTACTTTTTGCCCTGAATAAGAATTTGTGGCGCATGTATTATTAGATGATGGTTTTTCTTCAGAACTTTTACTCAAAATTCCGTTTGAGTAAAAGCATTATGTATTTACGTGTAGGAATGTCAAAATAACGATAAAAAATACAAGGATATCTGATTTTGATAGCATCGAACGTGTTATGTCACTACTCATTATGTATGAATGTCATACAATGAGTTTGTTTAAATTGCCAACTGCTCATATACCTCAACAGTTGTACATAGAGGACAAGGAAAGGCTGGTAAAGTTTGCATTTCATTTCCTTCCTTCACAATTTTCCACTCATCGCTCATCATAAAACATGGAAAAAGTGTGATTTGCATAATACATCAAGGTACTGCATATATGTAGATTGTAGATACATATGCATACCTATTACCGTAATATGACAGATGGCCTTCAACATTCAATAATAAAACATGAAAACGATGGTGAAAAGTGTTTTGCACCTTCTTTTCTTACGTCTGGTATTGTGAACTTCAGCTTTTCAAACTGTACATATTGTATCACTGTATCCGTATGAAAATCTGCCTATCAACTTGTAGAATCCTTGTATTATGATATGATAAAAGCTATGTCTGTGTAACAATATCGGTTTTTTCAGAGTCTTCAAACTTTTAAACTTTTCACCTGTTCAATTCCACTTCGACGGCTTGAATTATAAATGTCTCTCCGAGCTGATACAATATGATAAGATAATGTGATATGATTTGATACCAAAAAGATGAAGAAGGAAACAGAAGGAATATGTACAACAACATAATAATATAACAAAAAAAGCAAGGTTTGAGTATTTCCATAGCCTTAGCTGTTTCTTGTTTTGCCTTGAAATCTAAAACTCTCCAGTATAGTTTTTCCTTTTGAATTAATAATAAAGTATCCAGTATTATGCATTTTACAAATTGCGCATATTTATACAGTTGATTTCATCAATTTAAGCTACAAAAGAAAAGCGAGACGATTGTCAACAGAGCCACATACCATATCATACAAAACCACAGGCAGAGGAAAATGATGACGGAAACTTAGTATTATCCAACTATCTACAATCTACAAATGTATTTGTAGCTATATGTATTATAAGTTGAAGTTTTGAGTGGGAGAAATAATGATATGAATCCTTTTACTTTATATTAAATATATACCTTTGAAACCATCAGGTACGTGTGTATATATCTTTCTATCTGTCGGTTATTATTATTATCCAGTTTTCTGCCTCTTTCACTTTTCGCTTCGATTATATATAAATTTCCGGTAGAAAGAGAATGTTTATTTGTAAGAGAGAGAGAGAGAGAGACGGGAGAAAAGTTCTCGTTTTCTCGTGAGTTTTATATTTTATGTTTTATATCAAACCATAAGTCATAGTTAGTGTCTGTTCATTTTATATAATAAAATAGCATAGCCGTACATACATGGATATTGTCTGTTGTCTGTACACATCATATTGCACCCTGACTCAACTTACGCAACATAATATGTTGAGAAAAACTGTGTGTCCTCTACTACTTTTTTATCTATGACATTCCAACTTTGGCGATTATATGGAAGACATGAATGTGTGGTGGTCGCCATCGTTGTCGTTTTTTGCGTCCGACTTGTATGTGTACTTTGTAACAGTAACAGAGTATTTCTATATCCTCCCTTATTTTCTCTTTCTCCCCACGTCCGTCCGTCCACAATTTTCTAGTTTCTAGTTTTCTGGCACAGTTGGCGGTGTCCAAGGGAAACTTAAGTAACTACCAAAAACACACCCTGAACTATTCTTTTTTCCCTACTTTTTCTACATTTTTTTCGCGCTTTCTCTCTTCTTCGTATAAACTCTCTACTCTTGACTGTGCAACTAAACTATTGTAAAAGTCACAAAGTATTACCATCATAATATGTACAATGTATTACATATTGGGGAATGGAATGAAATAAAAGAGGAAGCGACGATTCATTCTTCTTTCTTCCTGCCTTTTCCCCTCCTTCCTCGACAATATTATTATTTCTTTGTAAACTCCAAAAATTGTTTGAGACCAGTCACAATAATTCTAAAATATCCCAGACCCCAAGAGAGCTCCAGGGAAAAAATAGAAAAAGGACAACGGTAAGGCCATGGCCACGGCCAGACCACAGATTTGTCCTCTCACACCTCTCAGCTCAAAAGTAGACTGCAAAAGTAAAGTAGTAAAGGCCACCAAAATTTTTTCAGTACATGCAACACGCAGAATGTCATTGTACATTGTACAATAGTTTAGACATATGTATTCAAGTACTTTTCACGAAAGTCCGAGTTGGCTTATACTTTCGCCTTTGTGATGAAAACATTCTTTGTAGATAAGTATATGATATCAGACAATATTTTATGTGCTAATAATAAAACTACTGCAAATTACTCTGGGCTCATTCTTATCATTTTTTTATAAAGCTAGCTCATATTTCTAGTACTTGGTGTAAAATTATATTGGTTTTGTTGTTTAATTAAACACACTAAGATTTTTAGTATGGTTTACTAGCTGGTTTTCGTCCAATAAAATTGAATAGCCAAGATTTCATGTAATATTTTACAGCATCATTAACAGCACAATAATTTAACAGCTTTTGGCTTGTATCATTTTTTGTGTGCATCATTTTACTGTCCATTAAAAATGTTGAAAATAATTAAAAAATGTAAAAAATAATCCTTAAAGGACCCTAGAGGCAGCCTATGTAAAAATGTATTCAACAAAATTCACACCAAAGCTTCAAGACCTTCCCTAACAATGTTGGAAAATCCCGAGTAGAACATAGAAGCATGTACTCGGGTCTTGAAGCTTTGGTGTGAATTTTGTTGAATACATTTTTACATAAGCTGCCGCCAGGGTCCATTGGAAAATCAAAAAGAACAAAGAAAAGTTTTCTTAGAAAAGTGAAAAGCAGAACACAGAAAGTCTGTCAAAGAAAATCAAGCTACACAATAGAAAATACCTATTTTAAAGTTTGAAGTCCATTAAAAATTCAGTGAAGTGAAGTATTTGGTTTTTAACATGGACTCTCTTGAGTCAGTAACTAAAAGGATTCGCCTAAATGTAAGCCCATTTTATTTTACTTATAAGTATAGTTAATGGCCAGTTGATGGCCAGTAAAGAAGCAGGCTATTTATCCCCGTGTAGGTACGTATTTATATGTATTATGATAAAATATCCTTGCCCAAAAAGTCAGGTTTTTTTCTACAAACATAAAATTATCATGTAAATACGTAAATACATGTTGGGCTAAACGTATACGTAGGCTGCTTGACTGGTTAATTGTTGATATACTTTGTACCGATTGCTTTTAAGGTCTTTTTTTCGACTGTAAATTTTGCCATTATTTCTTAACCTTGTTTGTTCTTGGTTCTTACCATAAATCAATACTGTCCATAAAATGTGAATTTGGAAATAAATACTTTATTATGCATTTGTAAACATTTATCGCTTACTTATTTAATAATGCACACATGTAAATACTTGTAGGACACAGATTGCAAAAAACCCGAGGATAGCAGCAGCAACACAAACAATTTGGAACAGGAAGTAGACCCACTTAAAATACCACACGTAAGAAATTGCAGTTATGCTGATTATTAAATTATAATATTTCTTGTATCAAAATTAATCCCCATATTATATAGAGAATTCGTAATTACATGTTCAAGTTCTGCATTCGTTTTACTCTCCTTTTTGCAAAGTTGAGGTATTTATAAAAAAATTATTTTTTCCAGCTTCTTGAAAAGATACTTTCCAATCTAGATGTGGCATCCATCAAAAACGCTCGGCAAGTAAATCCGTTGTGGAGTGTTGAAGGAGCAAAAATGCTGATCACCAAATGTTATGTAAAAGTCCCATCGGAGATCCATGATGGAGATTTTGGAAGCAAGTTCAAAGTAATGGATGAGTTGAAAGCCTTCCTTTCTCACAAATCAATTGATTTTTCGACCATTCCAAATATCACGGTGGATAGAGCTGAAGATGTGGAAGCTTGGAAATATTTGGGAGTTCTTGAACAAGCGAAATCACTCAAGATTAAAACTATTCCTATTGAAAATGAAGACGAGTTTTTAAAAAACCTTTTGCATCTCGTGCCCAACCTCAAGTACTTGAGATTTGAAGAACTGGATTATCAACCAATAATCGTCAATGTTCTTACCTCTGTAATGTCAACACCGGAGAAGGTTTGCAAGTTGCTGGTTATTTCCTTCCTGAACCTACGCCCTGAAGATGAGGTAGAACTGATAGTCATTGAGAAATTTTCATCTTGCAAGAACATCATGATTGAGAAATTGAAGATTGAAATGGACTTTGAGTTCTTAGAAGTTTTTCCAGAACTCGTGGCTCGAATCGCCAAAGTGATGAGCAATCTTCTATCAAGAAATCAAAACGTCCTAAAAGAGCTCATTATGGAAGATTGTGATACAATTCTGCCCATCCTTGACTTTCCCCGTATGACTGCACTCACTCACATGGATCTAATTTTCCACCTTGCAAATTACAGCGAGTTGATCAGCTGTAACTTTTCTCCAACCTTCCGATTTACGGAGAAAGTCCCCAATCTACAGGACATGCGGTTATATATGGGAAGAATTCAAAATTACACCAGGTATTGTTTCATAAATCTGTTTGAAAAAGCTGGGATTGCTCCCTCCGTCAAGCGTGTAAGCTGTTGGGGCAGCACCTCGGATTTCGACATTTATCATATCTTCAAAACTTTTCCCAACATTGAAGACTTTGGAACGGACATTAATCACTACTTTCAACCAACTTTGCGTGCTCTTTGGAACCATGGAACAAAGCTCAAGGAGTTGCGTTTGGACGTCGATTTGAGTACACCTCTCGTGAGATTTAATGACTTGGACGGCATTTTTACTGGACTTGCTTTTTGGGCTGTACGTGAGATCAAAAAGACACCAAATTTGGACCATTTTACTTTGGAGGAGCTGCAAAAATTGAGAGTCGATGCGTCAATTTTGAGTCTAAAAGGTAAGCTTTTATCGGTGTTTTTACTTTTAATGTGCCAACTTGAGTATTATTATCATAGTAGTAGTTGAAGGCTTTTGTTTCAATGACAACATTTTTGCATTTTGATGAAATTTAGTTGTACGTTGAGCTTATTGCTACATACATAATGAAAAATATTAACTTCGTTTTTGATTCATTCTTTTTAGATTTGGAGCGTTTTAAAATTCGATTTCATCGAGTGAACGAATTGAATCTTCCGGAAAGGGTGCTGACCGTTGCTGTAAAATATGCGTTCCAGCAGTTGCCGAAGAATCCAGAGGTTCTAATTCAACTAAAGTCTGGTAATTAAATCACACAGTAATACATACATATTAGTTTTTTCAACGTTGCTTTATCTCGGCTTCATCCGAAATGCTTTGTATGATAAGAAACAACAAATCTTAACTAACGATAAATTAGTTCTAACTGCTTTGAAAATAAGTATTATATTTTTGTGTTACATTTAAACGTTTCAAGAGAATCCTAACGTAAGTATCTTTAATTGTTAAGACATTTAGATGCGCTTACATTAAGAGTTAATAGTCGTCTCGAAAATTAAAGGTTAAATGTGTTTGTATGTATTTGTAGGATCCATGGAGGTTTTCAATGAAGTTTCGCAATTTCCCAATGTCAAAGTTGAGCGTTCAGGATAATTACCGTGAGACAGTGTCGGAAGGAAACTCAGGAGAGTTGATGTTTTTTTTATTGTATTTTACTTTCTAAATTTTCTTGAATACACGTACATACATTTTTTTGAGAGCATTTCAAAGATACTTGAAATGTTCTGATCATGCTCGTTAGCGTAACGCTAGTACAACAAAAATATTAATATTATACTTAAGTACAGTGGTTTGTGTATGAATTTTATAACCCTTGTTTACCTTTTCTGGTAATTTCTCTGAAAATTATCAAAGCTACAAATATTTTATGATGCATAATAACTGCACACATTAATTTTTTCTAGATGTATGCAATTCCTTGATAGTTTAATTACTATGTTGACTATTTCTTTTTTACAAATATGAATTTTTGGATTTTATTCATACTTGATTTTGAGCAATAAAATTATCCCAATGATATTAATTGTAAAACTGCCAATTTGTTGTTACATCTCAAAACCATGTGAATGGTAGATGTACAAAAAATAGCTTCGGTTTTTTTGTCTTATTTAGCCATCGTTTGTAATAAAACTAAACTAAAAAGAAATTGATGTTGCAAAACACCTTATATTTCTTAGAGTACCGTTTGTCGCATAAAACAATTTATTGCATGTCATGCTTACTTCTTACTTAGGAGCTGCTATTTGCTGTTTGATGCTGTCATGTCATGTCATACTTTATGAGCTTTTATACGGCTTAGCAAAATTTACTCACCGTGATCAAATAAATGCATCATACAATAAATAGTCAAATATTATATGAAGGCATGAAAATTCCCCGTGCAAGCAGCTCAAGTCATCATGCAAAAGCGATGTTAAACTTTATTGTTTGGTTTTCGAGCTTCGTACTTCGTACTTCTCTTTTGTTTTTTAACGTAGACAACACCGATGGGAATGGGAGGGTCTCAGAGGTATTCGTTACTAAAGTCAAAAACACCTCATAAAAATCGGTACATTTATATACTACCAGCATCTACTTTATCTCATAACTAGCTTTTGCTCATAGTTAAAAAATCTACACCTATTGTTGGCTCATTGTTGTACAGTTAATGTAAAAATGGCAGAAAGTTACTTACATGTTGCACCCATCGTATATCTGATATTATTTTTGTCATTTGGTCAAACCGCCGCTCTAAACTTGCGTTTTCCGTTACCACCATCGCCCTCAGACCTGACAAAATTTGACAGTGCTCGGTTGTCCACTTATTTGGGAGAAAAAGAATCCCAACTTTGTTGGATTTGCTTAACATATCTTAGTGATGCCAAGGAGAAATCCTTTTCTAAAAGGATGGATGATGATCCCGACTATTGGACGAGGATTCCTTTGGCCAACCCTCTGACGCCCTTCACAATTCAAGAAAATGCCAATGATTTTGGGCCAGATGGGATGTTAAAGAGAAGCTACCATGACGGGGTCCAGCAAATTGGGAAGCCAAAAACAGTCTTTCAAGGAGCCAAGTATGTCTTGAGCTATGTCAACATTTTTGTCCTTACGCCCACGGTAAAAAAAGTCAGGGTTAGATCTGTTAGTACTTATTATGCTCTGGTACGGCAAGCCGCGGCCAAGGTTGAGTATAAGGATAGGAATGGAACCAGGAGATCGTTTTCTGCGGGTTTCATTCACCCCAAGGTCAACATAATAATTTCTCCAGTAAAGGGGTCACATCACTACAAGTTTTATAACGTTACGTGGGAAAGAGACGATAAAGCTCAAGCGCCCTATTTCATTGTACCTAGAGGCGACATTTCAGAATGTTGGTTTCTTTGCCCCGGCTGCTTTACCTCATACACTTTGACTAATCTTTTTGATCCGGAAAAACGTCCAGCGGGCGACGAAGGAAGTGCAGAACTAACCAAATCCACCCCAATCCTCAAACTTTATGAATCGTTTGTAAAACCGACGCTACGGCTGGAAACGACACCCGTCGATATTTCCTACGAAGACCTCGAGTTTAAACGCCTTATTCGGCAATTGGTCCCAAAAATATGGCCACCTTCACATTTTGACCCCATCAGCCGAAAAAAGGCCATAACCTTAGACCACTCGGTGAAACTTTGGATACTGCGTGACTTTAACTGTTCAATTATCATTGATAAGAAAAATAGATATTCTAAAAATTATTTTTCGTTTTTTGAAGAACATGTAAATTGGAAGGTTTTAGGAGAAATGACCTCGACTCGGTTTACAACTGAGGTCACGACCTACCGGTTCATCACCTCGGATGATGTCAGACCCCTCAAATCCTCCATCGACGTTTACCTCAAGCCCTTGGAGCCCTCCGTGTGGCTCGCCCTATTTTTGTCCATGTTGACCATTTCCATCATTTCAACCATCCTGGCCAATCTCGACCAAAACGGCCGGAAAATCGAAAAGTGGAAAGGTCAAAGGTCATCGGTTGTTTCCAACGTTTTCTGGATCGCCCGAATTTTGGTAGATCAATGCGGTCAGGAAGTTCCCGAAAGTGTCAGCCAGGGTCAAATTCAAGGTCAAAGTCAGGGTCAAGGTCAAGGTCAAGCAGTTAATCATCTCGAACAGCTACATTCTAAAATGTTGGCATTTCGGCTGATTCTGGGTGCCTTCATCTTGGCCAGTCTCGTGGTCAACAATGGGTACAAAGGGATAATCAAGTCGGAGTACTCCTTGACCAATCCTTATGTAACGGGGTGGACAAGTTGCCGAAACTTTACGAGTCTCAGAGGTGGAGACCCAAAGTTTGAAATTTATTACGGCCATCTCAGTCTCCCGAGAGACGCAGAGCAAGATGTCTCAATGTATAATTTACATACACGAGACCGGCCATCTTTAATGCCAAAGGTTACAAACTTTTCGCTATTCGGTTGGCAAGTTGAGCTGACCTCTCGGTTTGCCCCGTGGTTATCCGCCCAAGAACTGGACATTTTGGGGACATTTAACGACTGTGATAAAAACTGGTGGAGTAAAAGGATGGATGAATGCTGGGAGGAAAGTGAAAGGCTCAATAAAACGGTCAAATTTTTTTTGTGTCACCAGTATGTCAAACCCCCAAATTTCGGGGACTTGAAATTTCTCGAAAAATTTGAGCAATGTCAAAAATACGCTAAAATTGCACCACTCGCAAATCGAACGCACGTTATTTACCAGAACAACAATAGTGACACTGAAACGGACACGAGTAGTGGTACCTCATCTCATCAATTTGATCTGTCCATCCCGCCAGAGGTGGTGGACAAATTGAAACAGCCTAAAACTGATTTCATTACCAAGTCAAAAGACTTTGAATTTTATTGGGCCCAGTTTCGAGAGCAAATGAAATTTTTTTGGAGCAATCAGAATCAAGGTAATATTGGCGTGCTGGTACCATTCGCTCATAATCGGGACAACCGAGATGACGACTCATTCGCACTTCCTTTCGGCTGGTATGTCAACAACAGCATAACGAATAATAGGCCGAGGCAAGCTGAACAAGTTGTGGACATTTTGTTTCGCAGCGGGATTTACGCCGCTTGGGAAAAATTCGACGAGATGCGGTTTATGCCGGCGGGTAAGAAAAAGTTTTATCAAAACGGCGTGTTTCAAGGCCGGGAAGAAGTTGAGCCTTTTCGACCGCTGTCGTTCAGATCCACCGACATCCACCTAGTTTTCCTGCTCTTTCTTGAATTCTGCTTGTTATGCTTCATCTCGCTGGTTGCTGAACAATGGCATTCAACCATGTTTCAAGTCTTGCGGGTTCTTCTGTGGGCTTTGCGGGCAAAAATCATGAAAATGCACCAAGACATTCACAAAATCGGGGTGAAAAGAGCCAGATACTTCATGCGCATGTGCGGTCCGACCGCAAAAAGGCACGCAAAAAGTCGAAAATTCCAAAAAAGAATTGATTTTTCAAAGTTTCTCGAAAATCGACTTTTTTTAACCGTGCATCTTAATAAATTAGGAGCCCTTGTTCGTAGCAAACCCAAAACATGACGTAATCAAGTTCCTCAGATCAGTGTTAAACTACGTGTAAACTTATAATGTGAAATGTAATGTATCCAACAATAATTAAAACTATTGCGAACGAGAACATTAGAGCAAAGTGATTGCAGAAT
>JAQIVE010006687.1:0-11258 GCA_034698285.1 Sminthurinus bimaculatus | reverse complement strand
TTATAAGCTATGCGAATCCCAACATGTAAGAATTTTGAGAATAATGTCAACTGATGTGAAGCTCGCACGTGTTTTTCATAATGTCTCAAAGGGAGAGACATGGGCGAAAAAGGAGAAAACGCCGAATATGGCGCATTGTAATATATACAATAGTATTTGCTCTCCAAGTTGTAAATACATATGCACATTCGACACTAGGCACATGTCGAAATCTTGACCACACACCAATTGTCGCATCCTCATCTTCTCTACTGTGCCCATCTCCATATACATACATAATACACAACATGAGCAAAGCATGTAGGCAGCCTACATAATGTTAGGAATAAGTTGGAAGAAAGAGACTCCTAAAAAATGAAAATTTTGCATAATTATGCTGCTCCATAGCTCATGTTTTTCTGTTCCCTGATTTGTGCTTATGTAGACTGTACAAACAAACATTATAATGTTGAGCCCACATACATACGTACATCGTATTATCTTTATCTTTGTTGGTCTCTTTCTTTGTTTTACTTTTAATATTGGCGATTTATAAAAAACGCTTTTGAACTCCATCCTCCTTCACATAAGTAAGTTTATCTCCACACACACAAAATCGCACACTGACGACAATGACGCAAACCTAAATTGAGTAAGTATTGATATAATATTATTATAACAAAAATAACATGAACATACCGGTGAGTTAATCATGGATGAGAAACCATAAAATACAGACTTGGTCAAGTAAGTCTCGCGTGTAGTGTGCATACACAATAAACATGCAATATGCATTGTGTAACTCAATTCTTCAAATCGCTGTTTTTGACTCAGCTATGCTATTATACTAACTACTGAATATTATCATGTACCGTGTGCAATGTCGAGAGAAAAAAAATGAAACACACTACTAACTCACTAAAATAATCCTCTTGTTTTTCGCCACTCGTGGATTGCCTAGTTATCATATCAGTGAACAACAAAAAGGTTCATACATTTTTCGTTTCATACTTTGCCATGAACTCACTTGAGGAACCTGATACATATGATAAAATATAATATCTATAATATAATATTAATCTTGAACCGCATGTTGACGATAAAGGTTCATAATCTTAAAAGTAAAAGTTAAAATGGAATAAATAAAATTGATTTTAAACACGAGTACAGGAGTACCTAAAAGGGGAGCGAGTCGAAAAAACGCCTAGAGCAAACATTTAATTGGACTGAACGCGACCTTTGAGCTAACTGTGACAGGGTAGTCTAACATGACTTTTGAGGCATCTCCAAGTACATATGTTTTACAATTAAAAAGCATTTGAATGAACTTTTTGGCATATTTTAACAAAAAAAACCAGACAGAAATACAACATACAATAGAATAAGGGGAGCTCTCTTCGATCGCTCCCTAAAACCCTAAAACATAGAATCATAATAGCAACTCCTCGTCCAACAGGTGAGAAACTACACATTACGTTACATAATAGATAATAATATAGTTAGGTGCTTTACAGTTGATTGTCTGAACGAGAGAGAGGCTCAGCACAAATAATCTGCAATCAGTTTTTTATCAGTATTATCTGCATTTTTTAAAAGTTTTTCGAGTATATATATTGAGCTGCCATTGTCCAATCTCGGGACAGTCAATCAACATTAAGTTCTTTTCTTGCTCCCTGCTGACTAAATTTTACAGATAGTGCGTTTTTAATCGTAATCGCAGTATTGAACGTTTTCAACATCCTACAAGTGTTTCTATTTTTGCAAGCTTGAAAATGTCCTCAGATTCCTTGAAATTAATTTTAGCATTGATTTTTGGAACGTTGATCTTTGCCTCGGCAGTTCCAACAGTCGACGAATACATGACTTTACGGAGTCAACTTTTTCAAGTATGAAACAGCATTATATTTTTCCTGTAGTTTCAATCGTGTATTATATGCACAGTATTTTAAAAGGCCATAAGCCATTAAACATCATTTTGAAGCAAAATGCAGCATTGTTGTACTGTAATTTAATTATGTGTAAAGAAAAATTTTCTGTGTGTTTTATTGTATGTAGACATGTATGTGACTTTCGTTTTTCAATCACTGTTCCTGTCGATAAATGCAATATTAATGTTGTTAATGATAATTGTTCATGTGAAAACATTTTTACAGCGAGAAACTGATGTGAGACTTGGTTCAAATCTACGATTAGATGATGCAAAGGAGATCCAAGTCAATGCTATTCTTATGACCTATAAGGAAAGAGAATATAGAGAAGGGTTGGACACTAATGGAGCTCATTTTGCAACAGCTCAACATTTTTTCCATACGAAGCCTCTCATCGAGGCTTCAAATGTTTTCAAAATCATTCAGCTTTTACCAAAGGGTAAGTTGAGACTAAACGAAAAGATGAGACTTTAGATGAAAATTTAAAGCTACCTATTTACATGCCTACTTCAACGAGCTTTTACTTTCACTACCACTGAAATACCTTTTCATTTTAAAGAAGCTTCTTGTTCTATTTACCAATATAGGAGCTGGGCTACACATGCACGACGTAACTGTTCCGTCGGTGGAATATGTGGCGAAAAATCTGACCTACATGGAAAATCTTTACTACTGTTTCGATGGCAAATCAAATCTCACCTTCCACTTTTATGAAAGTCAGCCCAAGGACGAGTGCTTGCCACGTCAAAACTGGACTTTGGTCTCCGAGCTGAGAAAGTCCAGCTCAAGTCAAGGGTTTATTGACTCTTGGCTCATTGAAAGCATGTCCATGTACACTCCACAACCCGTTGGTAAATTTTATTTAGAATTTCGATTTTTTTTCCGGTTTATTTTGCCCTCTTTTTAAATACTAGACGTTACACACATCTGTATGTATACTAGTACAAAATTTATGTATATTATGAGCGTAAAAAATATTATAACTCTGGTGTTTGTTTTTTGTTGCATTTTATTATATTAGTTGACTATCCAAATATAAATGTGGTGTGGAGGGTTTTCGAGGAGAAAATCTTGACTATTGCTGGCATTGCAAACTATTTACCAGCCCTTCGAAAGCACTTTTACCAAACTCTGCAAGAATTCTATGAGGACAATGTCATGTACATTGAACAACGTGGACTGTTAGACGGTGTAAGTAACCGATGCACATTTAAGCTACATACATACATTTATAATACACGATCCCAACTAAACAAGGATAATGGAATGAAAAATATTCAAGCTCATTGATTAGAAAATGTTTTTTTATCGCTAGATTTACAACTTGAACCAAACACTTTTGAGTTCAATAGAAATTCTTGGAATATATGAAGAGGTTGCCCAAGAATTTATCAAAGATCATCCCGACTTTTGGGGAGCAAAATATATATATGCTCCACATCGTTTTCATGAACCCGCACAAATTTCCAAAATGTAAAAATACTTACAATAATATGTATGCTAAAATACACACATTATGTATCTACAAACGTTTAGACTTTACACTCGTACAGGTGTTAAATGTATTCTCAGGAAAAAACGGAATTTACTAAAAAAAAACGTTTGAAAATACACTTCTTTTAATAGGATCAACGAAGCAGTCGAGATGAAGGTCAAATATCCAGATTTTTTCGCTGGATTTGATTTAGTCGGACAGGAAGACCTTGGAACGCCTTTATTGGGATTTCTCCCGGAACTTTTGGACGCTGCATCGAAAAATGTCAAATTCTTTTTCCATGCTGGAGAAACGGGTAAGTTGTTTCACTGCTAAGTATTTGTATACCTGGTAACTGTAAAATATTGGTACAGCTGATTTTATCAAAAATCATCAATCCTACTCTAAATACTTCTACATAGTATTCACATTTTATACGTGTATATATTATTGATGTATATGTAATTATTCCTTAGCATGGCATGGTACAAAAATTGATGAGAATCTGTTGGATGCCATTCTCCTCAACACTACTCGACTTGGGCATGCATACGCTCTAGCTTCTCACCCCTTTTTAGCTCAGGCTGTGCAAGAGAGGGGAATCGCTGTAAGTTTGTTTTGTATTAAATTCCATCATCATGCCAATATTATATGATGTATTAAACACTTGTCATTTTTCTAAAATGTGTACAACCGTACCAATTATTTAATGTGATGAATTAACCACAAAAATGCTATATATTTAATACTTTACAATTTTTTAGGTGGAAAGTTGCCCCATTTCTAATCAGGTATATAGGCACACAGTTTTAAAATGCAATATGAATGGTTGATGGCTTTGTGCATTTATGATACAAACATATATTTATTATCCTCGAACTTATAAAACTAAACTATGACTAATGACGCATTTCAGGTTTTGAAGTTGGTCGATGATTTCCGTAATCACCCAGTAACACCTCTGATGAAAGAAGGATTTCCATTAGTTATTGCCTCGGATAATCCAGGAATGTGGGGAGCAAAGGGAATCTCGTACGATTGGTACGTGGCTTTTATGGGAATGGCCGGGGGTCGAGCGGACCTAAGATTCCTAAAACAGTTGGCCCTTAATTCTATCGAGTAAGATTTTTCATTTTTTAAAACTTTAAAGTTACTCTAAATTAAACTGAAAAAATGCACAATATGATTGCGGATTGCGTGGTTCTAATTTAATCGTACTTTTCTTCATTTAAAAAAAATAGATACAGTGCGATGTCAGAGTCGGAGAAAGTAATTGCCTATGCCAGATGGAGCATATCCTGGACAACATTTTTAGACAAAATTATTGCATTGTACGCTGACGAATCTAATACCTTGGATAATGTCATTTGGCCTTTATATTAGAAAAGTTAGAAAGATAAAAACAACCACAAAGTACCTAGATATATGCATATTTATATACAATAAATATAATACACAAACTTTTGACTGTCAAGTGTCTAGACCCTAGACCCTAGATTCTAGATGTATTTTGCCAAAAAGAACAAAAATGTACCTACCTCTCACTTGTTCATTAAACTTGTTTTATTTTGCGTAACATAACGACTTGATATAATATGATGAAATGAAATAAAATAGAAATGTTCTTATACCTATACGCATTTAATAATAAAACTAAAAGTAACATGGAAAGTAACTACAAAATAGTTATAATACTTTGGGCTATACCACTTACAAACAGAAAAGTTTGAAATGATATTTTATGACAAATACATCATGTACAAATTATTAAAACTATATGTCATAGTCATATTATTAAATATTAAATATTGTCACCGATGTTGATTGGAATACATTCCATTTCTTTGGTAAGAGCAACAGCACAATGTGTTTCACTGAAATCAGGAACGGTTACAATTTTTGTCGTACGCCAATCCAATGTATCGAATTTCTTTTGGTTTCCTACGACAAACATGTGTGGGAGAGCACCCCTGATAATAAATTCATCTTCTTTACAACCGGGATGAAGTGGAAGTGTATCAGGTGCAGTTGGACAAATGTGGCCCCACATAAGTAACCGACGTGCCATTTCTGCGGGACTTGTAATGTTGGTATTTCTCATGGCATCAATTACATTTTCTCCAGAACTTAAAATAATATCCAAGAGGTTCTCAGGACCCATTGATTCCGATACACTCAACTTCAGACGAGTAGGATTGGAAAGACGGTTGAAAGTTGTCAGTCGGCTTGCTGTAGGAAAAATGCAGCGATGAATTGGAGGTTGTGGTAACATACTTTCAACTGGATCAGTTTCCCCCGGTATTATGAAAACTTCCATTGATTTCTACAAAAAAACATAATATAATCTGAATATACTAAGGATAAAATATACTTTGATTGAATTTCCAATGTACAAAGCTACAATACTTTGAGACTAATATGAAATAGCATGGCGGTAGATATGGTAGCATGAAAATAAAAGAACGTAACATGACATGCAAAATGTAGAAATTCAACGAATGCTTACCGCAAGATGAGACAGAAATGCATCAAACTTTTTGATATTTTCAATAATACGATCGTTAACGTTGGTAGACTGTTTCGCATTATCATTCTTGTGTAAAGTGTTCCCAATAAAGAAGACACGTGTCTGGTTGGAAATTTTATTCATTTGCTCTTCTGTAGATCCCACAAGCCCAGTCAAATAATCGATCAAGACATCTATAAAGCCATCATTTCTATCTGAATTAGGTTTACCTACGTGGAGACCAGAGACAAAAACCTGTTAAACAAAATACAAAGCAAATGTACATACATGAACATGTAATATGTATAAGGCAATATTTGAACTTTGATTTCATCCCATGATAAAATACCCAAGTTTTTTTCATGGAATCTTTTTTTACCGTTTCACAATCAAATGGCGGATTGATATGAAGCACAGCTGGTTCTGGAGTTGCCCAAAAGACATCATGAACTTCAAATTTGCCATCCATTGTCGGCTTGCCTTTGACAGCACACACAACTCCATTGACAACACCATGGACAGTAAAATCACAACTAGGAGTGACAATGAGTCGTACACGAGATTTGCAATCCTCTAAAATTAAATAGTCATCTTTACTAATGTAACTTTGTTTTGAAGCTAGGGGAACCATTGGATTTTCTTCTGAAAGTTCTTGTAAGATTGATGGTTTTTCTGGCTGTTGCTTGAAAATTGTTCCACTTATAGCTGAATCAAATGTTTAAAAAAATTAATATAGACTTTAAATCATGCATGGCAAAACTCGTAACTATTCATGGTTAATAAATGCAGTACATTGGTAGCAAGAGGAGAATTCTTTGTGGTTAAAAAAGGTTTATTCAATAGTATTTATTCTTAATTCAATAAACAATACATCAATAACATGTAAAAGCACAATAGTACTTACCCACGGTGACATCCTTTTGAAATGTGATATGTTGTTGATGGCTATGGTAATCACTTGGAGTGTCGGAGCGTCTTTTACGTGGACTTGATTTATCACTTACATTTGTTGTATTCTGACTCTGATGGCACAAATCAGTAATGTCTTTGAGAGGTATTTTACACTTATCTATCCACTCTTCCTGTACCTCTTTTTGTAGCACCGATTTAAGGGCCAAGTAGCGAACATTGTATGAATGGCAGTATTGAAGGGAAAACTTCCGGTCTTTGTGAGATGAAGAGTTAAGGACAACATGATGAGGTTGAACACGTCTATCCAACTTTTCACTTGATATTTTCACAGTTCCAACTTTCGATAGGAGATCACTGCAACCCTCCGCTTCATTACCCGCGTCTTCTAGGTTTCTCATCTCGAATAAACTTATGCCTAAATACAAGGAAGTAAACAACATGAAAAAATACGATCTATGCTCTGTGTATTATGTAAGTATATCACCAGTCAGAAAAGCAGAATAATACAAGTTATTTACAAGTATCAACACAAGAAATCGCAAAAAGAAACAAGTACATGTAACATGTATTAAAAATTAAAAGTACTTCATTAAATTACGAGCCACGCTAACTTAAACTGACCTTTGTGGATATAACTTGATGACAAGTCTCTTTAGTGTCCTCTTCGAGTGGTCAAGATCTTCTGACGATGAATGTCATTGTGCATGTCAGTAATTTTATTTTTGTATCGTTTTCAATTTTCAATTCAAGTCTCGACAAGTCACAAGTCACAAGTCACAAAAATCAACAAGACTTTTTTTCGCGACTGATATTTTTAAAAACTCAAGGAACTTTCAAGGAAAATTCAAAGTTGGCGGGAAAAATCTGAAAAAATTCAGGGTAGTACAAAATTTTATGCTGATCATTTTTTATAAAGAAGCCAAGCCATTACGACCTCTCCTTTGACTTCTGGAGGTCAAAAACTTATCAAAAAAGGTCAAAAATCAAAGTTGGCGGGGAAAAAAAGACCATCGGCGCGGGAGTCAATTCAAATACGATTAAAATTTCCGAACACAGTTCACAGTTCACCGTTCACAGTGTGAAATGTTGAAGGAAAAACGTGCACTACTAAAAATCTAGATTTTATATTTTATATGTTTCGTAAACTTTGTGATTTATGACTGTGTAATTATCTTTTTTTACAACAATATTTAAAGTATACAGATTGTGTTTAAGTAACTTGCTTCCCCTCGATTAGGCGGCCTAAGAATGAGGCTCGTAAATTGTGATAAGCTCGTTGAGCTTCAGAAAAATCCTGCAAATATTAGAAATATCTGTATCATGGCACATGTAAGACAATAATTACAATTTACAATATTTAATAATATGTATTTATATAGTTTCTGCATCTTTACAGATTAGTCTTTTCTATATTTTATATTTGAAATGCAAATGTGAATATGGATCAAAAGAATTGACACTTGTATAGTACATACTATGCATTATTATGCATACTTGATTTACTTTTGTACGTTTGCTTATAGGTTGATCATGGCAAAACTACCCTTGCAGATTCATTGGTTGCAAGTAACGGAATTATTTCACAGAGGATGGCTGGTAAATTGCGGTAATAAGCAAAAAAGAAAATATCTTCTTGTAATATATGAATATATGCTTTGCTAGTCGTGTATTATTATTGATTATTACGAAAATGTTTTTACGTGTAATGCGTATGATGTTGTTTTGTGTGTGATAGATATTTGGACAGCCGGAAAGATGAGCAAGAAAGAGGAATTACGATGAAAAGTAGCTCTATTGCTTTATACCATATGATGAATAATGAAGAATATTTGATTAATTTGATTGATTCTCCGGGACACGTGGATTTTTCGAGTGAAGTTTCTACTGCTGTTCGTTTATGTGACGGATGTATGATTCTAGTTGACTGCGTTGAATCTGTTTGTGCTCAAACTATTGTAAGTTTTTTTAAAATATAAAATGGATAGAACTTTTATTGTATAACATATGACGGCTATTACACTTGAACTTACTAGCAATATGAAATGTTAAAATGTAAATTTGTACACCTTTTTTGCTCTTTTTATCATCTAGGTTGCTTTAAGACATGCCTGGCAAGAAAGTATAAAACCTGTATTGGTATTAAACAAAATTGATCGCTTAATTTTAGAAGTTAAACTAACTCCATTGGATGCTTACATACATTTAACTCAAGTTTTAGAAAAGGTAAATAAACGTTCTTTTATTCATTATGATTTATTTTGTTGATACAGTCTTACAATATGCAACATTATACGTTGTCTATGAAATGGGGAAAAAAGTTATTTCATGTATTATATTTATATCTATAGGTAAATGCAGTCATGGCAGAATTAATGACCACTGAAGTAATGGAGAAAGAATATAGTGCCGAAAAGTCTTCGAAACCTAAAGATTCAACTGTTATAGAAGGAGAATCATCATCAGTAGAATATTATGACTGGAGTTCTGGTCTAGATGATATTGATGACTCAAATTTATATTTTTCTCCAGAGCAAGGAAATGTTGTGTTTGCAAGTGCTTCTGATGGTTGGGGATTCCGGTAAGATTTTTGACACAAACTTTTTCTAAATATGTTAAAACTTTTAATTGTTATATTGTATTACACGTTTTATTGAATTCCTTTGTTATGGTTCATTGTAACTTGCATTTCGTGTTGCTTTACAGTGTTGAAGATTTCGCAAAAATCTATGCAGAAAAAATGGGATTTAAAGAATCTGTCCTAAACAAAACACTATGGGGCGACTTTTATTTTAATTCCAAAACAAAGCGTATTATGAAAGGAGCTCAAGAGAAAGCAAAAACACCTCTATTTGTTCAATTAGTACTAAAAAGCATTTGGGATATGTATGATGCTATCGCGATAAGAAAGGTAACCCTTTTGAAAAAAACTACTGTAATAGGCTAAAAATCTGAAATCATAGTCGCAAAACGGGTCCACGGGACATTTTTATCCGCATTTAGATACTACGATGAGTTCATTCCTTTTCAAATTTTTCAAACAGAATCTCATCGGTAGTACTGGAAGAAATATTTCCCCGTAGCCCCAGTTACGAATATAATGGAAGCTTAATACATATTCTGCATTAACAATTAATGAAGTTTCTGTGGGAACTTTTTGACCACAAATAAAGTACAAGTTATCACAGTACAAATAAAATATGAATATTTAATTGATGTTTAGGATAAAATACTGGTTGAAACGATGGTCAAAAAACTTGGACTCAATATACCTGAAAGAAGTTTAAAGCAAACAGATTTAAAGATGGTTCTACATTGTGTCATGAGCAGCTGGCTTCCGTTATCTACAAGTGTTCTTGGTAAGAAATGTTTACATTGTAAACATTGTTTTTTTTTCAAACGTGGCCTTTTTTTTGATAGAGTATGTACTTATAATGCATAAATAATGGTTGTTGATAATATAGTCATTTTTTTTTGAATATAACAATGAAATTAAATACATTAAAAAATATATATTACCTATTAACCTTTTGTGGTTTGAATATGTTTCATAGAAATGGTCTGTAAAAAGCTTCCTAGTCCTTTGGAGCTGACCGAGTCAAGAACTGAGCATCTAATGTTTTCTCGAACAAAAGCTTTCGCAGCCTTGCCTCCCGAGAGTCAGGCTCTAAAGAAAGCCTTTTTAGAATGTAGTTCTTCCGACGAGGCTCCTGTCATAGTATTTGTATCTAAAATGTTTGCAGTGGAAACAAATTTATTGCCAGAGAACCGACCAAAAGCTCTTACTGCAGAAGATCTTTTAGCTCGAAGGGAACAAGCACGCCTAAGATTGGCTGAGAAATTAGCAAAACAAAGTCAAGAACCAAAAAGCGAAGATATAAATACTACTGATGTTCCTGAAGCACCAAAGAGTGAAGTCAATGCCGAAGAAACTAATGCTAACAATAACAATAATGATTCAGATTCCTTTATAGCATTTGCTCGAGTTTTTAGTGGAACATTGAAGAAAAATTCAAAACTTTTCATTCTTGGACCGCGATATGATCCATCTACAGGTTTAGAAATGGTATAAAATTATGAAGTATCAAACATGCACGCATAATGTTGCCTATAATTTCATTTTTATTATTAGCTCGCAGTTGGAAGTATAATATGATCGAGAAATGATATTTTATTTTCAGTACAACCCCGAGGAGTTGATTAATTCTAATACAACATTGAAAGACTTACAGCCTGGTCATCATGTCACAGCTGCGGAAATTAAGCAACTGTATATACTTATGGGTAGAGAACTGGAGGTGATTCAACAAGTTCCTGCTGGGAATATTTTTGGTACGAGAAATAGCACACTGAAATAAGTTATAAGATAAAACATATTTTATTGTGAGCCACATGATGAGAAACCGACACCAAAAAGCATGACATTTTTCTGTGAGGACAGCAATAGTATAGAAGGGTACAT
>JAQIVE010006686.1:0-11258 GCA_034698285.1 Sminthurinus bimaculatus | reverse complement strand
TCTCATGTAAATAGTAATGACGATTTGCTAAAATACATGCAAAATATAGATTGTGTTTCCCCCTCGCATTGTATCTATAGAGGAAGTATAAAAGGCTTATAGTTCTATATTTAATAAGAAAGGAAGTAATGATAATAGTAATGATATATCAAGTAAAATTCTCTCGAACTGTATGGACAGCCTCGCTCTGCCTCTCTCTATTATGTTTACCCTTTTCTTCTCAATTAGACAATATCCTGATGCTTTTAAAATTGCAATTGCAATTCCCCTTTTCAAAGGCAAAGGGTCTAAGGCAGATCCAAATAATTATAGAACAATATCTATTCCTTCTAACCTTCATAAAATTTTTGAAAAAATTCTCCAAAGTGAACTGCGCCTGGGGGTACAAGCAAACGGCGGCCTCGGTGAACACCAGCATGGTTTTATTTTCGGTCGCTCTTGCTTTACAGCTTTGCTTGAATTCACGCAGGAGACTTTCGAGTCCATTGACGACTGATGTGGGCGTTCACTTACTGTTTTCATCGACTTAAAGAAGGCCTTTGATACGATACCTCATCTAGAGCTGGTCAAGAAGCTACATGATATTTATGGTGTAACTGGGTCGCTTTTTAAAATTATATGTAGCTATCTATATAATAGATAAATGTGCATTAAATAAGGCAGTTTTGTTTCTGAAACTTTTGATATTACTACGGGGTTGCGTCTGGTAGCATCCTCGGTCCATTACTTTTTATTATTTACATTGACAAAATTTCCAGACTATGCTATCTCAATCTGGGCTTGTCAACCTCAGCCTGAGCTACAAAATATACAGAACAAAATAAATAATACTATCTATAGCTTTTATGGACCAAAGAAATGGTTCAAGTCAAAATATAAATCTAGAAACAAGTTATGTGAATGTGAACTATTAGAAAAAGTAAATCTACTATCTATTACTGAAAGAATTAAGTATTATAATACCAGTTCTACGATAAAAACTATTCAATATGAAATTTATGGAAAAAATGTTAAATCATTTTTCTCACTTAAGCCTGTTGGCAAAACACGCTCGTCTCACAGTGGTCCAAAACCAATATAAATGCGCCCCTCTATATGACTCTTATTTTTTTACTAAATTAAATTTTTTATAAAACTTGCAATAAAACTGAGCAAATTTCAATGAAGAACGTGTAAAGCGATAAATCCAGTAAAAATTTTGAAGTTTTAACCGCAAATTGTGTTCCAAGGATAGCTTAAAGCCCTGGAATATAGGGAAAATACATGAAATTCGATATCTTGTAACCGGGATATCCTACGTTTAGGCACTTTTAGGCAGCCAATTTTTGGACAAGCATTATCTATAATTAGTGCTCTAAAACACCTATATGGTCACCTCTTGGAACTCGTTGGACCTTTGTACTTTTTTTAAATGCAAAGTTTTAACATTAGAGTGAATGGCAAAATCAAATTTTGTTAATTTTTTCTGGCTTAATGAGTTAAACTAAAATTTTTAAAATTACAAAAACAAATGATCCACATATACATGATTGATGCCTGATAGTTTATTTATTGATAATTGGTTACTAGTTTTTCTATCCAAAGGCGCTTTTTTCATGATTGTGGACCACTGTGCGCCAGGTATCCGGAAGTATCCGTCCGACCTATCCGACGGATACTTTATCCGATCAGATAAAGTATCCGATCGTATCCGAAATCTCGGATAAGATCGGATCGGATACCCTTGAGTATCCGATATCCGTCGGATACTTGCCTTTCGGGTACCCATATCCGAAAATTAGTATCCGAATCGAGCCTTAAAACATATTTTTTGAACTTTTGCATATGAGTTTTGTCAAAATCTCACGCATGAAATCTCTGCGTATTATTGTTTTTATTTATCACTACTTAAGATGAAATTACTTACCTCGATGGTACTTAAAATAAAGATACAGGAAGAGAGAGAGAGATGCGTGAAAGTGAAATGACAGAGATTTCATACTGGAGTGAGAAGAAGAAAAATGCATGATGATGACGAGATGAAAGATTTCTGTATTTTTTGTACTTACCATACTTGTGACAATTTGGAGATTTCTTTGTTTTTCTAGTGAAAAGAACTAAAGTGCTTCCATCTTAAAAATGAATGACATTAGCAAATGCTAATAATTTTAATTATGACTTTCATAACCTTTATCTTCCATTTCAACGGCACTCAACTTGAGTGGAGTGGAGTTGAGTCTACTAAAGTCAATTTGAATTTTCCAAATGGAAAACCAAGAGACTTGCCAAAATATCGTGGCTTTTGCTTTTCCGTTTGACTTTGCTGCATATACGCACGCATTGAACATTCAATGTTTCTTTTTGGAACGATTCCAGTGCTAATAGCACAACCGTATTTAAATATCTGATTCTATCTTTTCTTCTTCAGTGGTTGACGGCTTTACCTCCCACCGAGTTAATTTGTATGTACACATCTTTGAACAGTAACGTATGTGTAATTTGTATAGGTATATATTGTATTCACAGGCGGAGTTTTTCACAATTCACCCGGATCTGTCGCTTTCCCTTTTATTTATGCACATAATTTATCAATAACAATGTAAATTATGGAAGAACAAAAAATATACATACACGCGGGGGATAAATGGAACGTCCTCCTTCTCAGCTTTTTACAAAATGCGATGAGATTTTTATGGTTATGATATACTAGCAATAAGCGCAATAGCCGTCATACTTGCAGGCTGCAGACCGTTCTCTTGGTATGTAACAACCTTTTGTTTTTGTTCTATGCATATGACTTTCAATCTTTTTTGATGCAATAATGCATCAAAATTAATGCATATTTGCAATTTAAAAAATCAATAATTATTTAAAATTTAATACAAACTAAAACTGACTTTTATTTGCAAAATGGAATGCATATTAGAAGCAAAATGTGCGTATTTATTGGCAAAGCTTCGCACTTGAAAATCAAGGTCTTTTGCTGCTAAAAATGCTCTACACGTGTACGTTTTGAATAAACAGGATAGTAAAATTAAACAAATCATTTTAGACTCAATTAATATTCTGATTTATTCATGAAGGAGGGAAAATATTGATGCAAAAATAAAAGAAAATGTTTAATTAGAAAACTGGACTACTCAAAACAGCACAAGAGACGATAGAAGATAAAAGACGTTCAGCTTTTAATTAGAAAAGGCCTAAACTCAAAAAGTCGTTAAAAATTTCCAAGAAAAATCATTATCTCGTGTCACTCGTGTCACAGTTTCTGTTGTCATTCAAAATTTTATCACTTCACGAAGAGGCAAAAAGATAACGAAAATATGATGGGATGATGAAAGCGAAAGCGAAGCGACATAAAAACAAAAACTTATTAGAACAATACAATGGACAAAAGAAATGTAAATGGGTTTCTATTTATATACTATATACTATATATGCATAATATTGTGTGCTTGTTTGTACTGGAAATTTTATACTTAACTACGTATGAATGTGTAATGGAAAAATAAAATTATGTGGCCTTCCAAGTACTTTAAGGACACATCAGTGTAATTAATTTTTTGATGGCACTTTGTGTTTTTACTCAATTTCTTTGGTACCTACCTTGCAATGTTAGTCCAACTTTTTCTTCGGTATCTACGTGTATAATATAATATGAATATGCATCATTTGATCTTTTCTTCCTCGTAAAATCGATGCAGATAAGATGGAGTTTGTGAGGTCTCACGAAGCAATACTGGGAAAAGCAGTCTAGTTATTCGTTCATTAAGGACGAAGCGGGGAGCTCCTCGTGGCTTCAGACTCGCGGATCGCAGACAGATATCGGTAACAAGGAAATGAACGATAGTTGTTTACCTTGGACGTCGCAGACAGTTTGAGATTTGAGAGAGACAGCGATATATATTTATGTACAATACAAAGATGCACAAGATGAGACTAGACGAAAAAGATTTTGTGAGAAAATGATTTGACGGTGTAGACAGGTGGATTCAACGCCTTCCACTTTTCTCAAACTCCTTCTCTCCCTCTTCCTATCTCTCAGCAGGCTCTCAAACATTCAAAGTATTTCTTGGTACACTTTCCTCTTTTACCGATAAAGTAACGTGAGTGTTAGTAGATACAGTATGCAGTGAATGGCAACTCAAAATTCTAAATAAAGTGTCTACTTGGGTTACCGATGGCTTGTTTGCTTCGGAGAGAACCATTTTATGCTCGTTTGTATTTATTGTCACAATATGACGAACTATTGAGGAAAACCCTTGTAAATTTAATTTACAAGTTTCTACGGTAAGCTTATAAAACTATTTGGGCCACGTGCTTGCTCTGCTTTGTGCCATATTCGCGCACTCAGGGTCTTGTGCAATATCCAATTTGAATATAAAATCTATTTCACCGCAGTTTTAAATTCTACCTATTTGTCTGGCACGTGTAGCTCAAAAAATCATCTTTGATATTTCACAAAAATTCAGGGTCTGAAATCAAAATGTCGAAACTAAGGACGGTTAAAAATCAACACAAATTATCCTTAGCATTTGATGCGAAGAATTACAGTATGCAGAAAGTATAATTCTATGACGGCTAATTCCAAAGCCCTCAAATGTAATTAAATGAAATCAACATATATTATGCTCGGAAACTTCAGCTCGTCAGAGTAACTTTATTTTCTGTTCTAATACTCGAGAATATGTATTGTAACAACTTTGAGCCAAAAAATTGTTTATCGTATTCTAAAAAGATTTTGTATTTGGACGGGGACAACAAGTTTATGTTCCGACATTGAGAGTCTACAAATTTTACAGAGCGAATCGACAAATATTTGTTTGTACATCGACGACATTAAAATATAAAATTAAAATGTTCATGTTTCTTAGATAACTTTGACATCCCTCTTCCAAATAAGTATATAGACCATCGTTACTTGCATTGTTGTTTGTTTGAAACCGTATTTCGGTTCAAATTTTGGTTTACTAAGTAGGTTGAAGTAAATAAACTAAAAGTAAATAAATTTTTGCTTTTGCTACCGTTCGTACTCCGACTCGTTGCAATGCATCCTCCAAATTCACATTGTATTACTTTTTCAGGCCCAATGTCCGGAAATGACGTGTTTGACTCAACAAGGCCACGATTACAGAGCAGGTATATTGGTAATGGTTGACATGTTTTAGATTTCAGCTCAACAAGGCACGTGGCAACCTTTAGACGTAATGGCATGGAAAAAACCAGCTAAAAGCATTGAAACTAGTTTATCACCAGCCAAAATCTAAACGTTCTTCATGTCAAGGTTTCTTTGAAAAATATCATATAACGGTCGATTTATTTTATAGATTTAAATGCTTTCACCATGCTGTTTTCTCAAAGGAATTCAAACGGATGGAACTAGCTCATACTGTAGCAAATCTAGGAAATGGAAGTTGTTTTCAGAGAGGGATTTAATGCTAGAATTGTTATGAGCATCTCAATTAGCAATAATGTAATAAAAGGATTTGTTTGTATTTCCTGTCACAAAAAATGCGCATCATAGTACGCAAGAATGCTACTATTGATTTATATATATAAATACCACAAAGACGAGACGCTTCATAATCCGGTATTATTACTATTATTATTAACTCAAGCATAATCAAAGGACAAAGGACCGATACTTTCCATCATCAAACCAACAGGGCGAGCGATAAATCACAGAGACGACGGCAACATACCAGCGACAGGACATAACCGTCAACTTGATAGAAATCCTCCAGTAGATACGGCTGGATATCTTGTTTATCTTCATTCTTTCCTGTACCAATGTGGAATGTGGATGCTTGTTTTGCAGTTGAGGAAAAAAAGAGCTCACATAACAAATCTCAGGGAGTCCTTGAAATCCCGCCACATAAGCAAAATAAACACAATTCGAAGCAACACAGAGGAAAAAGTTGTCTGTCTAGCTATATTGATGGTATGTAACTAGAAAGTAAAAGGGGCAAACGAAAATAATAAAACAGCAGGTGTATCAGGGGTAAAAGTAAAGGAAAACCAAACCAAAAAAGTGGTGCGTTGAAGGACGTGAAGGCTAAACGACTAGACGTATAAACAAGAACTGATGCACGTAGAAAAGGGAAGACAAAGAAAAACCAAAGACACGAATAAAAAAAGGAAAATGTTATTACAGAAAGGTGGAAGATCGGATACTATCTTGATAAGAAAGTAGCAAATCTTTAAGAGATCCACGATGAGCGAAGTTTAGTCAATGCGGGCGAGAAGGGAAAGCAAAAAGAAAGGAGGTGAAAAGCCCTGCGTATGATGAAGATAAGGATTACTCTCGATATCATTTTGAGTTCTCACTGATTTTTTCCCCTAATCCATTCTTGTAATTGGATGAAAGATCTTTTCCCCCTTTTTCTTTTATCTAGGCTAGGCTGGATAGTATCCAATGGATGTTCAATAATATTGATGGGATTCAATAAAAAAAACTTTCTTTCGCAGTTTTTTATGATAAATGTACGTTGATAAACTTGAAACTTTCGGGCGTTATACAAGTATATGCATAATACTTTTAAGCTAGTTATAACATCTTTGTTTAAGAGTTTTGTAGAGGCAAAAGTGGAACACAAAATAAAAAAAACTTATTTACCTCGAAGGTCGAAGACTGAAAACTGAACATTGACCGCACTGGAAAATTTGCCACTTTTGGCGAGGAATAACATCTACTAGAAATTCATGAGCCATGCACATTTGACTGTCGGCCATTGAAGTCCTTGATTTATGATATTCCCTTGTTTTTGGAAGTGGTATCTATATATGAGAAACGTACATGCAGAAAATACTGCAGTGCATAACAATTTATACGGCGCAAATAAAAATGCAAAAATTACGACCACTTAATCATACTCTTATACGACTTCATTCATTCACGCGTGGAGGAGAAGAGATAGTTTCTAATAACACAGCTTATAGTAAAATGCGTTCAGAATGTACCATCAATAACGCGCCATTTCGACAAAAACGACTAGATTAAAGAAAGCCATCTTCTTGCTATTCCCCTTTACAAACGACACCAAGGGCACTCTCAGCTGGGACGTTATGAGAAAAAAACGAGTAAAATATCTAGGATTGGCCCAAAAAAGAAGGGAGACAGAACACAGTAAAAGAATAACAGCGTTTCGTGTCGGTTTTTGACTAGTAGGCACCTATCAGGCGAGAAGGAAGGCTAAGCTTGCTACAGGATGTAGGAAAAGGAGAAACGAGAAAGCTGCTGCAGGAAAATGTGGAATAAATCGGAAGACTAAAGAAGGATTCCAAAACAAGGACAAGAAAAAGGACAAGCTAAAGAAAAGAGTGTTTTACTTGAGACTTTGGAGAAAGTTCAACTTTTCCATTTCCTACGGTTACAGTAACAGTTGTCTCGACCGACGTTCCATCCGATGGTAAAAATGGAGCTGCACACTGTACATACACACACCATATAAACACACTTACCAACAAAGTCGAAGTGTATTTAGATGCGTCTAACTACAGGATAGAACAGAATGGAACGGAGTATGTCCTTTGGTACGAAAAGGAAGGAAGGACGAAGACAGAGAGAGAGAGCGAGCGAGCAAGCGAGCGACGGGAGAGAGATAGAAAGCAGTGAAAGTTGCCTGGGCTGGTCAAAGCCATCCTGCTTTCCCTCGCATAAACTTCCTCAGTCGCTCTCCTTCCTTGCCTAGTTTCTCTCAATGCTTTCTTCAGCTCTCTCATTGTCAGACAAATAGTATCATCTCACACCGGAACTTTGTACTGACATAGATTGTCAGTGCTTATCCTATTTTTCTCTCAAGCGAGGATAGCAAGGATATTCAAAGAAAAAATCTGATAGGTCCATATTCCTTTATAAAATGGCAGTTTTTTTGCCAAATCTCTCCTTTTCATGAATCCTCGGTGAATACTTTGTGAAAATGTTCTACTGTTTGGATTGGGTAAAGATCTCACAGTTACTCAAAGATTTTAAAAGTATTTTAAAGGTGTAGTTCAGTATTATATTGCCAGTATTGACCAACTGCTTCCCCTATACATTTTAGAAGGATTACACTTTGAGTGAGAAAAATAAAACTTGTGAAAAAGTGAGTTTTAATAAATAATTGCGAACAATTTGGGGGAATATGAAATTTCAAGAGAGGTAGATACTCTACCATAGAATCAAAATGACGAGTTTTGATAGTGAAAGTGATTTGTCGCAGAACCTGGAGGATATGAATCCTTATTTGGAGCACTCTGCGGGTCAGCTAAATAGTGGTGCTCACCAACGCTGTGTTTTCCCCTTGACAAGTTCGGGGTGCAACATGACGAGTTTTGGGAATTATGACGAAGGGCTGTATGTGAATGGGACCATGGAAAATGGAACCACCTTGGACGCCGTGGGCTCAACAGTGGACCCGAGTTTTATTCCTTTGGCCTTCATTGAAATGAGCTCCTTGTCCAGAAATTGTGTGATTGCTTATGTAATTTTATTTCTGATTTCGGCCACCGGCAACTTGTCGGTCTTTGTGTCCGTCCTTCAACAGTTGAGAAAGACCAAGAGTAGGATTTGTGTTCTTATACTTCACCTGTCGTTGGCCGACTTGATGGTCACCTTCTTTGTGATGATTTCGGAAATTATTTGGCGAATAACCGTCGCCTGGTACGGCGGAAACATACTGTGTAAGGCGGTCAAGTTTTTCAATGCTTTTGCCCTGTATCTGAGCTCCATGGTCCTCGTTTGTATTAGTATGGACCGATATTTTGCGATTATTCATCCCCTAAAAAGTGGGTTTCAGAAAAGGAGAGGTAAAACTATGCTCGCCTGTGCGTGGATCATCTCGGCTATTTGCTCCATTCCTCAGGTACAATTTTCCATTTACATAGTTACTATCAAATAAAATCCAACCATGTTTTGAAAAACTATAAGTGCCGTTTGTAGTATTTAAGACACAATTGTAAATGTTGGCTTCACGGAACTACATAACGCTTTAATTTCCTCGTTTTGAAAGTTTTATTTAAAATTATGTTCTTTTTAAATTCATTGCACAATTTAGCAGGAAATTAAAAAATTAGCGTTTGAAAGGACCACTATTAAAAACTACGTAGTTGCAGCTCACAATCAGCGTTGTTTAAATATCTATATGGTGTTGGAGGAAAGTATAATGTGAAACATTCTTAATTAAAGACAAAGTCTGAGATGCACTTGTAAACAATAAATATTAAGCAAACGGAAAGCGAGTTGTACGTATGCAAATTATAAATGAAAAACAGGAAGAAGGCCATTACGTGTTATGCGTAGCTGCGGTTTATGTTTACACAAGTTGTATTAAACTAAAACGGCGGTATTTTAACCCAACTCTTTTAGTGTGGACAAATCTGTAGTATGTACTGCATTTTAGATACCCAAAGGGAACAAATATGCAGATGTACATAATATAGCGTACAAAATTACTCCCTGTTTCCATTAATTAATTTTAATTTAAAATATGAGGAAAGGTGGTTTTTACATACCCATAAGATAAAAGATAACTTTGTATAATGAGCTTTGGAAGAATTATAGCACCGTTTAACGTAAGAAGTGTCTGCCTTAAACGATTTTGAAAATTCTGACTGGACTGATTTGACGGCCATTATATGCGTTTTGAAGTTTTCCACGGTGCATAATTACAGCTAAAAATGTAGAAAATTAAAAACAGTGTATTTATTGTGCTTATTTTTAAAATCGTCTATGTACAAGTACCTTGATGAAATATTTTGCAATAAGGTAAAGAGAAAGCAAGCAAAATTTTCCAAAACTTTGTCTTTGTAATACAGATAAAAAAGGACATTCTGCAGTTCTATAGAACTTAATTGCATATCGGATAAAATGACAAACTTGCACTAGGAGTAACCTTGGATGGAAGTTCAAGGCAAGTTTAAATCAAGGTGACAGTGATAATAATAATACGTGTAATCAGCCAAGTAACTAAAATACACTCCGAACCCAGGACTACAAAAAAGCATATTAAAAGCAATAAACAAGAGCAAACTTCTAATTATATATTGTGCGTGTCTCGACAGGAAACAACAAGTCCACAATATAAAGAACTTAGCGGCTCGTGAAGGTATCAAACTGAGTACCCAAATTGTTACCTTTGGAACGCTTCTGGGGTATTTGAACCAGACTCTGGCGTTTCTATTGAATGTTTACTCCCTGTGGATCTTAGATCTTCGTATGATTCTTACATCATTTCACGTAGATTCCAAGTATCCGTAGATACACAATTTGAAGTCTACAGCATGAGGTCTAGAAAAAGCCCAGACATGCACTTAACTTTAATTTCTGTCCAAGCTACCGGTGTTCTTTTCTTTTCCACCAAAGAAAACAAAGGATTAAGACGTTTCAGACGATGCAGAGTGGTGAAAATAAATATTATAGAAAACTTTCTTTTGCCTCAGGCAATGAAAGTTGAGTTTGAGTTCAAAAGTAATCCAATAAATAAATAAAACTACTCGTACTCTTATTAAAAGCTTTGGTTAGTTTTTCTACTCCCCTTTACTTTGTTTTACCTTATGTTCTAATGAATTTTGTAATATATTACATAACGATGATTCCGGTTGAAGAACTCTTTGTAATTTTTCATCCCGAAGCTTTATTGATTTACAAAAGGGTACAGGATGCATACATATTTCAAACACCACCACTATATTCTTCAATTTTTCCTAATAATTTTCAACTCATTCTATGAGTTTTTTCCGCGATCTGATTATTTTCTGATAATATGGAGGTTAGCACTAAAAAATAAAGCAATGGTGAAAGCAAAAGGTGTACAAGAAACGCGAAAAGAGGAAAAAAGCTAAATTCAACACTTCAAATGAGTCTTAGTCACATAATAATGACGATGTAGTGACAAGGATGTGGGAAGAAAATGAAGCAAAAGTTTGGAATGTACATTCAGGTGCACTATAATTATCATTAGCTGGCCGTACTTAATATCTTTCCGAATTCTCCCACTGTACAATGGCAGAGACTCCTAATTTCTGCTTTTTCCAGCGGAGAAATGTCAGGTATAAATATGTGTCATTAGAAAACTTTTCCCCATTTTAACAAAGGATTATGAGTGCAAAGGAAGGGTGGAAAAGGAAGCAGGCCCATACATACGTACCTAGTGAAAGACAGAGAAAGCCGGTGCTCGTTTTTCATGGCTCACTGTCGCCATTCTAGGCTCAGGCTAAATACCTAATTAGAAACAAAATGGCAGACGTGAGACTTTTACAAATGGCGGTGACAATGGCATGAAATGTCGGGTCGGTTATGC
>JAQIVE010006685.1:0-11258 GCA_034698285.1 Sminthurinus bimaculatus | reverse complement strand
GGTCACCCGACAGTCAAGATGATGTTAAATTATGTCAAAGGGAATGAAATTGTAAGAAAATCAATTTTGATTGTCCATAATTGGTCACCTGACTTTAGGGTCATAACTCAATTACTAATGGTATACTCTTTGTTACGAAAATTCAGTCAAATCAATTTTGATTGTCCATAATTGGTCACCTGACCCCAAGGTCATCCAAACAAAACAACTATATTGTTGTTAATTTTTAATTCAAATGCACGAATAAATATTGATTGGTTTGGTGAAGTTGTGGTCACCTTTGAAAAATTTTTTTTGATACCAAATTCAGGTGACCCTTTTTACCATAGCCATAAAGGTTAAATTGCTTATATTTCCTTATTTTGGTTTTTATAAGCCAAAATCGTACTTGATGGGTTGTTGACATCGGGGTCAAGCCAGGTCATCCTTTTACCCTGAATGATGATGTTCAGATAGTTAACATTTCATAAAAATTACATGTAAGACCATAAATCAAAATTGATTTGTTTAAAGTCCTCGAGGTCACATCTAAAAGTTACTTTTGACCCAAGCTTTGGGTCACCCTCCTGACCATAGCCATGAAGGTCATTTTACATGAATCTTGTTGTAAACAAAGTGAATCAAAATTGATTGTCTGGTGACCTCAGGGGCCATGTTAGGTCATTGTTGTCTTTAGGTATGAGGTATACCTGGCATGGAAATTGATTTTTTACCTCAAATCAAAATTGATTAACTGGTGACCGCGGGTTCACGCCTGGGCACCCGCCAGACCTAGGCATTAACACTACATTACATGAAAACTTGTTTTAACAAAGCAAATCAAAATTGATTGTCTGGTGACCTCAGGGGTCAAGCCTGGTCATCGTGGACACTCGGTATAACATGCATATATCATGGAAGTTCAATTTTACACCTCAAATCAAAAATGATTCTCTGGTGACCGCGGGTTCACGCCTGGGCACCCGCCAGACATAGGACTTAACACTATATTGCATGAAAAGTATATTTAGTACCTTAAATCAAAATTGATTGTCCGTGACCTCGGGGTCAAGGGCGGAAAATCACAATCGACTTAAATCTGGGGGTCTGACAAGGTCATTGACCTTACAAATCAGATTTGACAAAATTTAAATCGTTTTTGACTCAGAAAAGGGGGGAGGAGCTTAAAAACTTTCTCCATTTAACCCCATGCTTAAGGTGCTTTCACCGTCAATGTTGACTGAGATTTTTGGTATATGGGAGTTTACATGTTAAAAAATGGATCATTATTGACTGAAAAACCAGCCTAGAACAGCCCATTGAAATTGCAAAACTGCCTGGCGAATCCTGGTGAGTTTTTCAAACAGCCCATTGGGATTCTTAGGCTGCCAGCTATGACTACCATGGCAACTCATTCAAAAAAATTACGTGAACGTGAACTCTGGAGAGGCCTTTAGATTTCATACCAGGAACAGGAAATAAAATTGAAGAATTTATTCTCCAATCATAATAAAATAAGTAAAGACATATGTAATTTAATATGACCACAATTATACAATCCATAAAAAATTAAAACATGTCTATGTAAAGTATGCAAGTCTAACGTATTGAAACTGGATAAACAGCTCAGAGGTATAAGTAAGTCCACTTGCAATATTATATATATATACATTATAGATAATTGTCGATTGTACGGTATAGCTTATGTAACAAAAAGTTGTAAAGTTACTCTTTTTTGTTGGCCCAAGTCTCGTCAGATTTTCTTTTCCATTCTGTTTGAACAATTTTTCTCTACACATACATACACACTCTCTGAGTTTCTTCGGTAAGCCTTATAATATGTAAAATAAAAAAACAAAACATCCACTAATGTAACTACATGTTACATTAGTAGTACATATTTTCGTTCTCCTTTTATGCTAAAGCTATAATATATATAATACATTATATAGTTATATAATGGGAAAGCAACATAATTTACTTCATTATGTGAAAATTTTCAATAGTAAGAAAATATATTATTTGAAAATAAATACAATAACAAATTGTACAACATTCGCATAAACTTTATAACAACGATAACAAATTACGTCTTTTAAAAGGAGTCCAAAATACACATATTTAATGAAGTGATTCTTTGACACGACTGCTATTGTAACTACTTTTCAAACACATGTGATTTAGGGCTGGCTGCATACTATACGAAGGAACATATTTCAACAAAAATTAAGTAAATAATATATTAAGAAGCAATACGAATCTCTATAAAAAATGTTTTAACCAGCTTTTTTACGAGTTTGTATTATATACACACATCATTGTGTAATATTTCATTCAGGTTCAATTAAATAGTTGATTCTTATAACTTCTTATAACGTTATGTTTTGTTATGCCTGCTGTATTTTTGATCTACTGTAGTTGGATACTTTTTTAAAATACAACATATATTTTTTTCAATGGTGTGAATCATTATTGCATAAAATATAGTTTTTTCCCTCTTATTAGTGATATGAGTTCTTGGAAGGTATTTAAAAGTTTCAAATTTAAAAATCTAATTTAATTGTTTCTTCTTTAGGTAATTTTATTTCTACTTTACTTACACATACTCTTTATACTTTTTTTAAATTATTGCATGAAAGTTAAACTTCAAAAGCTGGATCACTAACTTCATTCACAAGAATATCAAGCAGATCCACGAAAAATAAAATGATTTTATCTTGGTTCACTTTGACATCGGTAGCAAATGACTTTGGATCCACAATTTGGCTTAATAACCAATGCAGTAGAGTCTCTAGAAGTTCTTGCATTTTCATTTTACTTCTAAGGAGTTCTTCTTCTTCCTCACTTTGTATATTTTGAGAGTTTTGATGATCTGGATCCACAGAATCTTCATGATTAACGGACTTATTTTTTGAGCTACAATCTTTTGCCGTTTCCATCTCAACACGGTTCGCATCATCTTGGTTGGTTTGCGCTGAAGGTGAATCAACTTGTGCCGAAGGTTCTGTGGTGCCTTGAAACGCCACTGTTACGAGGTCAATACAATGAATGAAAGTATCAACAGTCAAATATTGATTTAACAAAGATTTAATTAGATTGTCAAACGGTGACTTTAAATAAGGTCGTAAAAGTTGAGTCCAGCCAGACAGAACAGATTGAAACCAATGATGCCGATTTATCCAGGAAATTGCTATACATCATACAAGCATTTTTTAGATTATTAACTTGTGGCAATATAATCTTCTAGAGTTCTGTATTGTCCAACAAATGATTGTATATATATACAATATACATATAAAAATACTCCATAGTTAATTTAATTGCTAAAAAGTAAGTATCATTGCTTACCAACTTCTGTAGAACAATTATATATATCACAAGGAGTAATGAATACTTGACTAAGCACTTCAGGAATAATTAAATCTTCATAACTTTTTGAATGTATACCAACACGGCGGGTAGCCGGAAGTATTTTACTTTCCACCTCGATTTCATTCAGATCAAATGCTTCTTGCGCTTGAGAGACTGGTGGTGTTTGTAGTAAAGGAGATTGCAAATTCTGATACTGAGCAATTTGAGGTATCATCGGGATTGGGAGAACTTGAGAGGGTCGTCTTGAAGTACTTAGTGGTTTTTGCTGTGGATTTGGATGAGATATTGCGGAACGGATAAATTTATTTATAACAACTTCTATGGAATGCGGACGTCTCTTCATAAGCAAATCTTGTTCAAAATTATATCCTCCAGTCGAGTAGCCAGATGATGACGTAGAAGTACCAGAAGACGTAGAAAATGATGACGAGCTATTAGAATGCAGAGGTAAGCCATCAACAGCCATTGGATCTCCTAGTTTCCAAATTTGTATACCAGAATTGTGACCAGAATATGAAGAGGAACGAGTGTGTCCCATTTTTCGTCTGAATAAAAAAAAAACTTTATTAATTTCGCAAATAGTATGTGTCACAAAAAATAATCACATGCATATAATAACTATTATACATGTTTAGTCAACACTTCTTATCATAAAAAACTATAATAATATATTAATTTACACAAAATATTCTTACTACATTATGAATTATGAAGGTATAAAAAATAGAAAAAATCCTTTGATAATTAACTTTTTGGTGTTGTGAGTTGTGAAGTAAAATATGAAAAAGTACCTTGATCCTGGAGAATCCATAATACTTCCAGCCTCAGTTGCACTATCCACTTGACTTATCCCCAAGGACTGAAAATAATTAAAAAAAATGTGTAAACTGTAAACTATTACACTCGGGAAAAATTAGTCATGGACATGAGGATATTCTGTTGTCAAGCATGCACTATCTATGATTTATTAAATATTAAATATATTATATATTATACATATTTTCTCCTTCACAGTGTAGGATTAGATTTTCTTACCTCCATAAAATATTTTGAACGACAAAAGCCTGGTAGATATTCAAGTTTCAAAACTTTTTTACAAAACGCATTCCCATCTGGACTTTCATCCCTAAAAAATACGTCATAACAGATTGTACTATAATGCACTATACATTTTGATAAAAGGAATAAAAACAAAAAGTTCTTCAAAAAATTTGGCTATCGTAGATCGTAGCCGTCATGTCATAATTACAGTTCAAAGTTACGAAAGTATAATATATTTCAATTGAAAATAGCTATGAAAAATTCAAAGTCTCTTGGATTCAAACCCACTGAGCTTGAACCATCGATGTACATATATAGTATATACCAAGTCTATAATAATATATTATACAATATTATGTATACAAACTGATAGTAAGAGGTAAGAGAAACAATGCATTTTTTAATCAAAAATCAGTTTTATTTACACTGCATATCTTTACTTAAATGGATAAGAAATAATAATATCATGAAAAAAAAATACTAAAATCAGCTTACAAAACAGCTTGTAGGTATTCCAACGCTTGGTGACCTTTCAGGTACTGAATCAAACAATAGAGCAAACCTCTTTCGCCTAAAATATCATCGAGGTCTGGTCGCCAGCGGGAGACAATAGAATCTGGTTGTTCAAGATCTAATGTTGGATCCAAAAAGCTATCCAAGAGTAGAGGCACTTTGTTCTCAAACGTCGTCGAAAAATTATGGAAATCAATAGAAGTAGTAGTATCAGCAGTAGCGTTATTTATATTTGTAGTAAATACAAGTCCATCAGAATCGGATGAAGCAGTAACATTATCATTGTTACACGTTTCAAGTTTTTTCAAACTATTTTTCTTCTTGCTTTCCTTGTTCTGCTCTTCTAGACTCATATCAGAAAGTGGATCCAAAAAGTTTTCTTCCTGTTTTTTTTCACCTTCACGTGATTTTAATGCACAATGCTGAAAATTTTGTAGATTCGACAAATTTGTTGCAGTATTGTGACTATCCAGCATACTTAGCGTATGACTCTTACGATTATTATTAATTTTTTTACTACACACAAGTCCTCGATAGGTTCTATTGGCTGCAGTATGCACTAAACTTATTATTTCCGGGGTAGGCAATTCATGAGAACCTTTGACTGTACTCTTTTCGACAGATCGTACATAACTATCAACATAATTAAGTAATAAGTCAGGTAATTTATTTCGACCTAGCAAAATGAGATTCCAAAGAACACCGTCACCCAACACGGCCACACATAACTCAAGCCAGAGACGACATTTTTGGTCATCTTGGGGTAAACACGCTTGAAGAAGCTGACGACACAGTCGGCGAGTTTTTAAGCAGCCAATTTTTTCCACTTGACTTTTCCCATCTGACGTCTCATCTGAATTCTCATCTTGCTCTTGTTCTTCTACTTCTTTTCCTTCATCGCCATCATTTGCCAACTTGAACTCTAATTTCTTGGAATGATAATTATTATTTTGATGCTTTTTGCTTCCATTATTATCGTTATTACTTTTAATTTCACCAAAATAGTGAATAATAAGGGGGATAACTTTGTCTTCACAAAACTTGACAGCCTTTTGTTCTTTATCATCAAAAAGGGAGTACTGCAATCTCTCAGCAAAATTTGTAAGAAGCTGTTTAAATGCCAACTTGAGTTGTTTCCTTGTTTCGTAGGGTGCCCAATTTGATGAAATGTAGAAATCGAAAACAGATTTACAAAATTTAGCTAGTGACTTATCTAATTCGGGATGAATTCGTAGGTCGTGACTACCCTTTCCATATTTATATACATCTGTATATTGCTTGGATGATGAACTGGAGTAATCTTGCCGATTATGAAAATGATCTTGACCAAGTGTCCTTTCTTCCCTTGGACAATTTTCTAAATCACAAACGCCGCAAGTACTATCTTTATCTACGGAGTGAGTGGAGCTGGAATGCGAAACCGGACTTTGATTCCTGTGTATAGGTGACAAGCCATTTTCCGAATCAATTTTGTTGTTACCAAATATACCGGTATTAATACTACTAAGATTCTGGATATTATTTTTTTCATTCGTCCATTCCCCTGAGGATGTTGGCGTCGAATGGAGAGGAGAAAAAGAGTCGGTATACGTTTTATTATTTTTATTCTGTTGTCCCGAATTATCATAGTCTTCTATAGATGGATGAAGAAGAGGATCAATCAAGGGATACACAGCCGACTGTTGCTGATCCTCTGTTTTAGATACAGAAAATTCCAGCTGTTGTTGTTGAACGAAGAGGAGAAGAAAAGGATTTTGATTTGATAAAAATCCCGTACTGCGATATTTGATGAGGAATTGTTGCAAACGTCTATTTATGTTTTCCAGGAAGAAAAAACCGACAGAGAAGGAGATGACTGAGATACCCACTATCGAAACAAAAGGTATGGAATTAAAATAATTATTGGTTTAAGTTTTAAAGCAATTATTGCTCAAAACCTTAAATTTTGATGCATATTATATTATAATATGTATGTATATATTATATTATAATATATTATACATATTTTCCGATGTCAAGTTACAACAACTTGAATTATTAAACTGTAAAACAAAAAAGAAACTCATAGGTAATTCTATTACCTATCCACGGGTACAACAGCATTATTATTAAAATTCCAGAGGTAAGGCCAAGGAATAATAAATTAGATTTTTTCCCCTGGACATTCTTCTTCTTCTCGTTGGATTCGGATTGAATTGATGTCTAAATAAAAAGAAAATGATACAATAATGTATAGCATAATAATATTATATAACGAGTAAGTTTACACTTATAACTTACAACATTATTTTAGTGGTTTTTCAATTACTTAGAACTACATGGAATGTCTGAGTTTGTTCATGTTTCACAATGTGTCAATAGTTAATAAGTATAAAGTATAAGTTTATAGAGTTTTACAGAGTACATAAATACATATATATACATAACTCACTTGTAATTTCTCCATCTTCAATGTGTCTAGTACGTAATACGTATAAAATAATTTCAAAAAGGAGGAATATGGAATATTTTCATAATTTTATATTCATGGTGAATTGATGAATGTATTATAAAAAGTCTTCCGACTTCCGACTCTCTGACAGGAAGTCGCTTCATCATTTTAACACCCCCATTTTAAAGTATACATACTTATTAAAAAGTATCAACTTGCTTTTAATGAGCATATTAATAATTTTTCTCAAGTATACTTAATTGAGAATTGATGATAATAATAATATTATACTCTGCTTTATTGTGTTAGATCCTTGGTTTTACACAATAGAATCACAACTACCATGATTCGTGATCATGGTGATGTTGATAAATCACTACTATATAAGTCACTAATAATTATTAGACACATAATACTAAATAGTAAAATAATAGTAATGAATACTAGTTTGTTGAAGATTTGCGATTTAAAAGTATGAAGTAAATCAAATTTTTTTACTTACACATAGCTGTAATAATAATATACCTAATTAATATTTTATTCATACAATGTAAGTAAGTACTTTAACTGAAGTTGTACGTACTTAAGTGAAATTACTAAATAATATATATCAAAAACAAAACAAACTTTTTATGTTTCTCCGTTCTCGGAATTAGATAATTTGATTTATTTATTTATACAAAAATGTGACTGGAATGTGAGGGAGGACGATAGAACCTGATGACTGAGGACTGAGGGCTGAGGGGCTAAACTAAAATTCAACAAAACCAAATTTAAAATTTCCTGCTCCTGGCTTTTAGCTTTTATTTCATCTCTGTGTCTCTCTCTCTTACAAAAAAAGACTTTTCGGCAAAAATTATATTTTTTTGTATAGGGTAATTATTTTGTGAAAATACAGTTATATATTCCAATCAAGGCCAAAGTTTTAAATCAAAATCAGCTACATCTGAGGTAAGAGATTTATGATACACTTTAATTTATGTAGTTATTAAAGTTTTACAACTCGTAAAATGGACTGAATGTAAACGTCATCATTATTGGCGTCCTTTCATCCCCATTCTCTTTCTAAGTAATAATAATAATATATTATTCAAAGTACACATTTATCCGGCTTGTCATGGATTGCTTTCATTACTTATATACTTACTTATATTCCAAAAGTTTTTTATTTTAGACATTTTTCAATTTTCTTTGGTATTACAAACCGTGACATATCTTATACGTACCTTAGAACTTAAGGCATTATCATAACAATTGTGACATAGAATTTTTATATTATTGATAATTAGATTTATTAAGCTAAAAGCCCAATGGCGGACCGTGGAAGGAAAACAAAAAATGAATCACGGAGCAGAGAAAGGTACTTGATCTACATAATATTGAATTACTTAATAGTAAATATGACACTTAGTGCTTATTATGTAACAAGTTATTAAAGTACAATAATTTATTGATACTTTTGCAACAACTGTCAACTTTGTACGACATTGTTTGTACGATGTTTAGTAGACTCTTAGATGCTCATTATATAAACAGTAAATTCAGTATTTACGTATACCACAATAATCTAATATTGAAGTTCTCTCCGCAACGCCTCACTGTGTACTCAATTATGTTTTATACACCAGCATTATTATCTTGTGGATTATGAAAATTGTCAAGCCTTTTAATAAGAGGCTTACGAATATAATAATATGATGGGGTCCTTTTATTATTGAATACACAATGCAGTTATTTATATGCTACGTCTTCTAAACATAAGCTTCAATTAAATCTGACATTATATTATTCTAAAAGCACAGTGATTAACCCATTATTTGTTGTACTCGCTCATGCAGTAGTGATTTATATTTTGATACTGATGTATTGAGAACAGATAATACCGGGTGATCTGTATAGAACTGATGCTTTTCACCCAGTATTATGATTTAAGTAAATTATTGTGTGACTATAGGTATCTTTATTTAGAATCTATAACAACCAACAACGACTATGTAACTTGACCATACATTCCAGTATAGCTTAAAGCTATAACAATATTATATATATTTATGTAAGTATTTTTTTACTTTTAAGATCAAGAAGTCGGGATAAACGAAGAGATGGTAGTGAAGACGGAGGACGAGATAGATCTCGAGACCGACCTTCCGGAGCTCGACTAGCAGACAAAAGGGTTTATATAAGTAATATCCCGTACGACAGCCGATGGCAGGATATAAAAGGTACTCAACGGAATAAAATGAGGCATGATTCTATTTTTTATTACATCAGAAGTGTTTTTTTTAATCATTTTTTTTGGTCATTTTTTCACAGACCTGTTCCGTCAAGAAGGTATATTGTGCATTGGCTATTTTGATTCAGTATTTTTTAGTAATATTACAAATTACAGACTTTAAGAGTTATTTAAAAATAAATTCTACTAGCAATAATAACAATCTCTAACCAATTCCTTTCATTTGGTATTCTAGTTGGCGAAGTGGCCTTTGTGGAGTTATTTAGTGATGAAAACGACAAACCTCGAGGATGTGGGATAATTGAATTTGAAAGCAACATTTCAGCCAAAAAAGCTATTGAAAAAATGCACAGACATGAATTGGGTGGTAGGAAAATTGTTGTGAAGGAGGTAATTTTTAATTGCTTCATTTCTAAAAAAAAGTCTACTATAAGTAATACTCTCATCAGAACAAAACGTTGGATCAACCATGTTTCAGATTGGACGGGCGGATAAACGTTGGGGCAACGTTTTTGTTTTTTTGAGAGAGAATAATATATTATTATAGCAAGGAAAGATCATTGGTTGCTCTATAATATAGTCTATAGTTCATACAGTCAATCATTTGTAGCTATGTGTTACAAGTTCTTAACATTATTTGATGTTGAATTATTTCAGGATTATGATGTTGAAAGAGACAAGTCAGGTCGAATTGTTACGGGGTCAAATAGGACGTCTAGCGGAGGTGGTGGTGGTGGTGGCGGTGGAAGTGGTGGTCGTGATAGGTCCAGAGATCGTGACCGTGATCGTAATTGGGACAGTCGAAGAAATGACAATGATCTTTCACCTTTACCGGGTTCAGCTAACCAAGCAGGACGATTTGGCAACACATATGGACTCAGTCAACAATTTCTCGAATCTCTCGGAATTGATGGTCCTCTCATTTCAAAAGTGTTTGTGAGCAATGTGAGTACATACATACTACCACGATTGATAATAATATGACAAAAGACTAAAACTATGTAAACATCAGCTAACTTCTTATAGTAGTTTCATATTTTATGTTGTTAAAACCCAGTAAGCGATATAAAAAATTGAATATGTTTTTAATTGTTTATTGTGTTATTTTTACATTAGCTTGATTTCCGTGTTGATGAAAAGAAATTGAAAGAAGTATTTCGACTCGCTGGCCGTGTTCTGTACGTTGATATCAATAAAGATAAAGATGGAAAAAGTAGAGGTAAGTTGTTTTAACTGTCATATTAACCAACATTGAAATGACATCTTTCTAACACAGATTCAATGGTTTTTACCCTGTCATGTTTACTTTATTTATTTTGTAGGCCATGGTGTAATTGAATTTGAGCATCCAGTTGAAGCTGTGCAAGCAATATGTAAGTTGATAGGACAGAAGATAAGTACATTTTGTGGAGTGTATTATCAATCAATATTTAAATAATTATATGATGTGACAATGCTTCATATTTAATATACACACATGTTTTGATCACTGGTGTTTTTTACAGCTATGTTTAACGACCAACAACTATACGAGCGTCGAATGCATGTAAAGATGGATAGATTATCAGATCCTATTGCCGACTTGGCTAAAAATCGATTGCCTGATGGTCTTAAATCTATTGGAATGGGCCTAGGAACAAATGGAAATCCATTAGTAGATGTTTCTAGTAAGCATTACAACAACTAAGC
>JAQIVE010006684.1:0-11261 GCA_034698285.1 Sminthurinus bimaculatus | reverse complement strand
GGCACTTTCTCAGATTTTCTGTGTACAAGTTCAAGTATTACTTTTCCCTTCCTTTCCTCTCTACACACTCTGGTCACGGACGGTTTACTTTTTCGTAAAGACGACACGCCAATCTTTACAAACTAATTGGAAATAGTTTCTTGTGTTATACAGACATAAGATATGTTACATAAAAATCCATTTGAAAATAATTACACCGTTACTAGAGGGGACACGCATGAGCAACAACTTTCCCCATTACGATATATGTGTATAATATGGATCTATAATTCAGTTATTGCATCGTTTTCCATCACTAGCAAACGATAACGATGGTGGTGGGGAAGGGAAACATCTGTCATCAAAGCGAGGGCATCCATGCTCGAAAATTTGCTTGATGAAATTCGTGCTTCCAAACGTGGAATTTCATTGTATTTTGTGCAGAAATCCGGTTCACTTTGAGTCCTACTGATGGCGAGGCTCCTTTCAAAATTATTGCAAGCATCATTGTTCGACTTATCAGGAGCTGCAAGAGTAGTCTTATTCTCATCTTTTGTTGTTTTCTCGTCCCCACCAATATTTTGAAAATGCTCATTATTTTGAGCTTGATTTTCTTGCCTCTTCTGCAGTAGCTCTGGGCAATGTTCTTTATCACCAGCGAAACCTTCATCGTGGGGTGTTGTGGTTTGCTTGGGTTTGCAAAGCTGTGTCATTGTCATTGTTACGTCGTCACAATGAACACTTTGTTTGCGTGCGGCTGGCGACTTTTTGTGGTTGGGATCGCAGTCTCTAATGCCTTCCATGTGGTGTTTCAGTTTACTAGTGTCAGAGAAACGTGCTGAAAAAGCAGAAGAACGTCTAGAGGTTTCTTCTTCGCCTTGCTCTTTTGTTGCATATTCTACGTCTTCCTCCTCTGACATAACAATCTCTTCGTTTTCTATTTGAATGTGAGCTTCCGTTTGGTCTAGATTGAGACTTTTGCAGGAACCACTCATGTTGAACGACGTTTGATTTACTGAGGTTTGTCGCAAGAAGCTGTTGACTTTGCTGAGTTTGAAAAAAATGGGAAATTTGTTTTTAAGCTCTCTCCGGAATCTTGGGTGATTGATCGCATACCTGTGGATTTATTTAAACAGCAGGCAAATTAGATATAATTCTTCATTACTTCACAAAATAATGTATAAAAATTAAAATTTTGGCCAAAAAATGATTATTTTACAAAACATTTTATTATCGTCAACATTTCCCTACAAAATTGGTTTAAACGATCTTACTGCATAAGAAAAGAACGCTTTGCACACAGAAATCTCATTAATGTCCACAAAAAAATTGTAGAATGTCATTTTCGAAAGCCATTTTCTTTTTCCACTTTTAAATTAAACACCTAGTTGGGGAGCTGTGATTTTTTGAATAATTATCCTAAAAATATCATCAGAAGCCTTCCCAAATTCCAGAATTTTGAAAAAAATCGTCTGAAAAACGACGAATGAATTTATTCCATTTTTTCTTGCCAAAATGCCGATTTAAAAAATTTTATCTGTCAACGTGGGCCCAGTTTTTTTGCAGATGCTGCAAATTTTTTAAATCGGAGTTATAACACCGATTTTTAAAATTCGAAATTAGTATTCCGTTAAAATTGACCATCTACAACTTTTTTCTTGACATCAAAGAGATTCTTGTGTGAAAAAATTATACAAGTGAAGTTTTCTTATGCGTTACGGTCCATTTGCACACTGTAGGTAGTAAAAAATTATTTATAAAATTTCCATACACAAAAGGGTCGATAACGCTCGCTGATTTGCAAAAGAGGGCTGGAAGGGCAGAAACTAACGGAGTTATAAGTCGTTTCTGTCCAAATATTCCAAGCAGAGCGACAATTGCATAAGGAGTCCATGCGACGATCCACAGTAGGACGATAAAAGTTGTAAGGATTGCAATTTTGACATCCTTTCTCAGCTTTTCTTGGACTCGTCTAGATTTAAAAAGCATGCAAAGTTTCTTGTTTTTATCATCAAAAATATTGAGTTGCAAAGGAAACTTGAAAGAAACTACATGCATCATACATACATATTGCATAGGTAGACATGTTTTTCATGGTATTATTACCTATACTTGAAGCTTTCACGACTATTCGCCCCATTAAAAAAGTCTAGTTTTTCTGCTTGGACGACCATCCGGAAAATTGCAACGTAGGAAAATACAATGAGCGTCAATGGGAGACACCAAGCTGCCAGGAAGAAAACGAAGACGAAAAATCGGCTGGCAAAGTCCCGTCGCAGGAAGTCAAAGCTGCAGGATGTGAGATAACCCTCCGAGGTATATTCGTTGATTCCAACCAGAGGAATGGAGGAGAAGAATCCAGCGTATATCCACACTGCAAAGATCATCAACAGCGCCCGTCGCAACGTCGTCTTCTTGTATGGATTCAAAGGATGAACAATAACGAAGTATCTGTCAACCGCAATGGATGTTAACGTCATGATGGACGCCGTTCCTGTTAATCCTCCCACAAAGCCGTAAATCTGACACCCTGTAGAAATTCGAATAAAGTCAAACATGGTTTCCTCAAGATTTTGCAGTATGTGAAAGTCTGAATTTCATATTCAAGGTTTAAAACAATACATTTTTTAAGGTCCTCGTTTTATGAATTATGAGTTTAGAGCTGTCTTTGCCTTTCCCACGCAAATAAGCTTCCTTTATTTCAACAGCCTCAACCTTCGTGTATACCTACTGAATACTTAATTCTAACAAAAAAGTTGCAACTTATAATATTTCGAAATAACAACCAAGAATAATTTTGCTGGTTCTTTGTGCCGTAGGGGAGAGTCGCCTAAAAGTGATCCATTTTTATTTTTGACTGTATCATAATATTAGCCAATTGTTATTAAAATATAAATACACCATTGGAAAGAGGAGGTCTTTTTCATACTGTCATGACAAATAACAAGGAAAACAAGTTGGACTTCCTTTTAATAGTAAAAAAGTACTTTTTAAAAATCTTCATTAAAATGTACTTTGTAACTAGTTTTTCTGTCCAAAATTGATTGAAACCTGTGTAAAACTGTCTGGCCTTTCTTTTTTGTGGAGACATCGCCCACTTTAACCAAATGGATAAAAAGTTATTCCTGATAATTAAGGGGGGTCATTTTTGGCGGTGGATCAAATTTGGGCGACTCTCCCCTATACAATAAAATAAATACAACACAAGTCACGTTGAGAGACCTTTGGGAGCATCGTTTTGTCTTTGCTCTTGTAATTTACACCCTTACGAAATCCCACGTGTAACATTGTAGATTTCAAGTGTTTGAAGTTCTGAGTGACTCAATTGGAGAGAGAAGCTCCGTTCTATGTTATTAAATTCTGAGAAAATATACTTTGAAATCCTATTATTTCAATAGCCACAAGTCGTTTGGGGTTAAAATGGAAAACGTCAGTTTAGATCTACCGGCCTTGTAAGTATGTATATTTTTACAATTCTGAGAATAATTACTTGTCTAAATTCAACTTTGCTTTCTCCTCGTGTGGTAGTAAAAGCTATGTGCTGGTAAGTGTGGTTTAAAATTAATCTGGTTTTCAAGAGCCAATAAGCTGGCACAAGAGTTTTCAAAGAACATTGAACGTTTGCTTTGCGATCAAAAACAAGTTTGTGCAAGGAGAAGTGTCTTTCGTTTACCGGTGCTTGCACCAAGATGCAGGCGTTTTTGAGTTTCGAGTGGACCCTCGAGATAAAGTTAGTGTAACACAACTATCCTTCTATGTATATTATGCTTTGACATTTCCTACTTAAGGAAAGATCAGATGTGGGTTTTAAATCATCTTGGAGTGGGAGGTCTGTTGCTACGGAAAGATTTTTGAAAAGTTCCCTTGAAATTTCTTTGATGTAAATATTTACATCCAATAAAAAGCACATATGTATAATATATGTTTAATTTTACCTATTAAATTTTTTTCAAAGTATACTTAATTCAAATTACCTAGGGATCCAAAGACTGGTCCTTCGTAGAAAGAGTTGATGATGAAAATGGGAGTTTTTGCCAGCATGAAGAAATCGCTCACTGTTGAACCAAGGTTTGCATTAAATTATTGTGTCATTTATATTTGTATAGGTACTTATGTGGTTAAGCTTGAATTAAAGGAATTTTGTTTGATAAAAATGCATAAAAGTCTACCTGCAAGGTTGACGACCAAATAGTTTGCCGGAGTTCTCAAGGTTCTGCACCTGCAATTTTACATGAAAAGTTAATACATAAATTTTATTGATGATTTAGTTTCAGCAAAAGGTTTTGACAGTATTAGACAATTTTATTAGATTAGAAGATATCAAGGCTGACAAGCCTTTTACGAACTTTACTCCCGGAAAATGAAAAGAAAATCTGACTAAAGCTGACGCGAGCTAATGCTATGTACTATGTACATTGTACATATACATGCTACACGTGCTTACTTATCTCTTACTTTTACTTCTTGCTTTTACACATACTCGAGCTGCCCAAAGTGAAAGTAAGAGGAGAGATTCCCCACTGATTGCAGCTCTATGAAACTAATGCATTGCATCTGGAGATAAAACTTGTGCCTATCTACTTAAATCATCTTTTTCTAGTTGGAAATAGAAACGTTCAAAGTTAGATTATGATTCAGAGTTTTAAAACAGATAAGGTAATCCTGAGAGGCTGTAAAGTATGTTTTCATATCTTGCAATAATAATTTCCAATCATAGTCAAAGCTTTTCTTTACAAATATGTATGCATGTATGTCTGTATGATAAAATACAGCCGTCGGAGTGCATTTTATTGACCACGGTGACAGTACAATAGATTGCCATAATACGTATTGTGTATTAAAGGAAAAGGCAAACATAAAATCCACCAAGTCCAATAAAGGGGAAAGCTCTACATCAGCAGTTTATAAAAGAGATATTTATCTAGATCTGCTTTTTGTCCTCGTGGAAAGCGCCCCCAAATACGCTGCATTCTTTTCAGCAGATAGCACTTCAATACGAAAGGAATTTCTATGATAGAAAATAGAAATCCTACTGTATGTAGAGTTATACTGGAAACGGCCAAGGAAAAACGTTGGTAAATCCTGGGAATAATAAAGCAGGAAAGGCCGTTTTCTGCTGTAAAAGTTTATGAACCACCGAATCGACTCTGGTCCAAGTGCCGTCAGTTGTTCAATCCTTTCTTAATCTTTTCTTTACAACTTTTCTCAATGCTCCCCAACTTTTTCGCACTGATGCCCCGGGCTACTGACCAATGCAATATAAATAGTTATTCCGTCAATCTTATTTTCCCCTGCTGAGCATATACGTACATAAATCTATCAACTTTGAGCTGAATACTTTCAAATAGTCTGTCTTTATTGTCATAAGAAAGTGCAAATACAAAAATGGACAATGTACACATAATATGCGCACATTTCCGTTCTGTGTATATTGACTTTTGTTGTCATTTAGTGCCAATCCCAGAATTTTCCTTCCAATGTTTATTTTTATTCCTCATTGCGTATTTAGAGTTTGCTGATTTTGAGCATACATTAGTTACATGCGAAAAAGAAAAACGACGAATTTACCGAACGAACATAAAGACGACCAGGAAGTTGCCTCCACAGCCCAGGATCATAATGGCAATGTAAATACCGGCCAGGATCCGATGGCTGAGAGTTGATGCTGGCTCAAATTGCAGCCAGTGTTTGTTTACCCTCTTCAAATAGTTCTCGTGAAACATGCCAAAAGACTCCCATTTCCGGATCGGATACCTAAGACGGATCCTTGTCAGAGTTGAGTTCCAGTCCTCCAAATTTTTAGATTGGTCCTTGTTTTTATTGTTTATGTTGCCGTCGCTTTCGTTGTCCTTATTGATGACTATTTTAGATTCAGTCTCGTTGCCATCGCCAACGTCGCTGTCTTGATTTATGAGCTTTCTTTGGGCTTCTTTCGAAGACCATGACGACGAAGAAGAAGGGAAATGAATTGACAAGTTTCCAGTCGTAAGGGCCAAAGCTGCCATGTGCCTGACCTTTTTATTGCTGCTCCTTGAATAGACGGTATCTGTGGCAATTGACAAAAATAGAATAAAAATAGATTTTTCTCGGAACAAAAGCCAATAAACATCATTAAAAGAGCATTAGTGTGTTACTTTTTTGGGCCGAAAACAACAACAAAGGTTCGATTGTCTAAGTATTGGAGAAAATAAAAAATCATGTATCGTGTATTCGGGTAGGTGCAGTAACTATAGATATAATATATATTATACAACTACAAAAATATTCAGGTTCGCGGCGGATTTTGTGCCTTTGTTCATACACACAGTGTAAAAACTTTTTTCAGGGTTAACTTTTTTCTTTCTTTGTTTTGAGATGACTTTTGAAGTTACTTTTATAAATACAAGTTTCAAAATCCTGGTGCAAGAAAACGTGCTAACTTTCAATGACACGAAAGTATAGCAAATAATGCGCTCGGTTCCAAGAGCAAAAACAAAGAAAGTATCGATAGAAAGTATTCTCTCAGCTTTAAATTTGATTCATCTTCACCGTGGAGACAAAAAAGTAATGGAGGGACGAAACTCAAAGATAAAACTTTTTTGAGACTTTTGTGTAACAACCTTAAATATTAGTGTTGAGAAAAGAAAAGGTAGGAGCAAGCAAAGACACAAAGTCGCCTATTGCCATAGATTTGAGATTACAAAGTTTCCTGACACTGTTCTAGCTTTATATGATGATGAAGGTACAACCAGAAGCCAATAAATAAAGAAAATATAGATTTGTAAAGGGTTGGAATACGATGTAAATTGGAAGCACATAAAAGTTTGTAGAAGAAATCGGGCAGGGGGAAACTCATTAAACAATACATAATATACATAAAGCGTGATCATTAGGGTGGTTCAAGAAAAAGCTTTTTTGTTCACGTTAACCAATAAACATGTTACCTATGCAAGGTAAAGTAGTATTTTGTAGTGTAAGTTTATGCAAGTCATTTCTTTGCGGTTTCTTGTTAAAATAATATTAGTCTATAGTTTGATTCCCCGTGAAAAGCAGCTCAAATTATAAGGGATGAGTACCCATAAACAAGGAAACTCGATGCCAATGAGAAAGTTTTTGTAATTTTTGAATAACCAGCCTTTTAATAGATACATGGAGCTCATTTCTTGCCTATCAAGTATTAATTTGCAAGACTATGATATTTAAGTAAAAACAATGTAATACTTGATAAAAGCTCGTTGATATGCATGTTTGCTATGATACTTTTAGTAGGAAAACGTTATAAAGCACCCATTTTTTCCTTAGTTGCCCTAGGGATCATTTTTCTTAATTTAATTTTCATAATATCTGCCACTAAAAAATTTTCTTGCAACTGATGACTCCCCTTGATAAAAAACTGAAGATATTTCTTGAACTGCTGATGAGATTTTCTGTAGTTTTTGGTGCTTTCCTGATCGAAATCGTACCAGAGTCGCATGCAAATTTTATGTTTTTTCGGTGCTGACGACTCTTCAGTTGAACATAAACCAACATGGTGCACCAAAAAAGCATAAAAATATCTCCATGAAAACACCAAATTATGTTCAAACTAGAGGATGCGATAGCGATAATTTATCAAGAAAAAGCAACGAGGAAAAGCAATACATTATCGTTTACGAGAAATTCGAAAAACGCAAAAAGTTTTAAATAAATCGGTGAAAAAGCCAATAATATTTTTTGAGGTAACCTAAGTTAGGTTGGGAAAATAGTTAAGTACTAAACTAAAAAGCTCCTTATTACCTCCAGATTTCCATGTACATGTATAAAATTTTACCTTCACTGTGTAAAAAATAATATCCTCCATAAGCCTTATTTTTCTTTGAAGTCTTTGTTTTCTTGTCAAGTTGGTTTCCTCCATTTGTATATGTGTACGAGTCATCTTTGCGTAGCCGCTTTGTAGTTGAACCTTCAACGTCGTCACTACCAGCAGTGGGAGTAGTAGTAGTAGTTGTTGTTGTTGTTTCTCCAGTCGTTACGGTGACATTATTATCATTATTTTCGACTGTCGATAAGAACAAGGGCCGCGAATTTCCCATCAAGGTCCCAAACGAGTTTCGATTGGAGCAACCAGCAGTCTCAGATCCAATTAAGAAATTCTTACTGGTTGACATCAAACTGGAAGGAGATGCTCCATACAAAAGGGAAACGAGAAGATAAAAAATGAGTCTACTCTTACTCCTTCTTTCCATTTCCATGGGTATGTACCTTTATTTTTTCCCCTGAGTTTGTGTTTGACCAGCTACAATATACGACTAGTGCAGTCACAGGTGTAGAATATAATTATAGTCTTTTATATGGCATAGATGTAAAAATAAGCATTGCACAGCACACACACCAAACTCGCATTCCCGGCTAATCATTTTACTTTTGTTTCGGCAAACGTGAAGAACAAAAACTTTTTTCCCCCGTTTTCCCAGAACTTAGAAAAGAGAATCCAATCACAGGTAGGGAGACAAGGGATAATATTACTGTTATTGCTGGATCGGTTATGTTAAGCCAAACTTTATGACGATTGTCAATATACGTATCCAGAGTCGGAAAGAACAGGTAAAGTTGCAATCGTGCCAGAAAACATCATAACGAATGACCAATCACAAGTGAGCGAAAGAACTCTTGTCTAGGTTTTATTTTGTTGTACTCATGCCAATGTATACAGAATATTGACTGCTCTTTATGAATAAACTTTAATTGACTTTCACTTGAAATCCGCAAGTATGTATAATGTATACTTTTCACGAGTAAATTAACAGTTGAGACTTAATGCTGAAATAATCGAGAGGAGTTGTTTATTTGAAAGACGAACCGGCGAAAAAACTTACATAAGTCAACCAAGCTTAAGTCGCTATAATGTGATGGAAAAAACTTTCGCCAACAGAAGAGAGACGGAAAGAAAGGAATACAAAGTAGAGAACCGAACAGATCAACAAAGTCAATTCAACTAGGCTGGCTGGAGAGAGCGGGAGACGTTTTATTCTACGGTGATTCCAGAGCAGACAAGAGTCAGCTTGGCTGTGCAGCTCGCTGGAGAAGCAGGATTGTTACTGAATGCACTTTACTCTTTTATGTATTCTTTACCCGTTTCTTCTGCACATGAGTCCGTTTCCAGAATGTTGTATAAAGGAAAGGGAAAGTTCTCCCAAAAAATTGTAGCTCGTCAGTTTTTCGTCTTTTTTAATCTCGACGGAAAAGACGAGTAGTACTAAGCGATTGAAAATTAAAAACAAACAATGTATTAGACCCATCCTTTTACTACCTACTTAAATCTACTTCAAACTCAAACAAATTATTCAAGCAAACGGTAGAAATGTGTGATAGGAATATAGCCCGAATATTTGTGCATGTGCACCGCACATTCTGCAAGTACTGTTTTTTTCAGCGTTAAAAGAATCTTGTTTTAACCAAATGTATACATATCTTTCCCTTGCCCGTGCACGTTCAGGCTGACTTTATATATATTACAAACACAAATTAGAGCAGTGGTTGTGCAAAACAAGTAATTTGCAACCTTAAAAGACGAATGAAAATAATAATCACCATCATTTTTTCATCTTCTTGCCCCTCCTGATTCTCCAAACTGCATAAAGGAGTAGGTAAAGTAATGCATACTTTGTTTATGATCTAACAAGACGTGGTGCACATGGACTCATTTCAAAACCGTAATAAAGGTTTTACTAAAAGCTTGTTGCAATCAAGAAAGTCGAAAACCTTTCTCTTTATCTGACTATAGAAAAAAGACGAATCCTATGTAAAAAAGGAAATATACACGCCTGTAAATATGTACTACATTTTACTCGGTTCCAGTATGACTCGGGTCTTTAACGTTAATTGAAAATGTGTATAAACCCTTTTACTTGACACAAAGATGAGTATGTCGACGGGAATGACGTAATCAGGAGCTCATCTTAATTTTTCATGTTAACTGCGTATCGTATAGGTGAAGAAGACCCGCTTATTTCCCCGTTTGCGTTGCACTTGTAAGAACTCCATTTCTTGATTAAAATCTGTCTGAATGGTCCTTCAACTCCTACTTTCATCTATTCTCAAGTGAACCGATCGATGTCATTTACTACGCACAGTACGCATTTTTCTCCCCGTAAATTTTCATCGTTTTATACTCAGATGTTTAAGGATGGCTTTTAAGGACCCAGATGAGTGTATTAGTAATACTGTCCGTACTTTTATTATAGACTTATGACTTATGACGGAGTCAAACCTGACCTATCTCTGACACCGTTTTTTCATCATCACTAGCAAAAAGGTTTGAGCTTTGGGTTTTTGTCTTTACAATGTCAAAGACCAAAATTAATTTGCTCGACCATGGAAGGATTAAGAGAGGGAGAGACGAGGTGATTCGTTGTAAAATTGAAGGTATACCCATTTATCTATATTTACACAAATTTGATGCGTCAGCGTATTGTTGGCGCTCAGTCTTTCACTTTCACCCATACTTTCAACTTTCTTCTTGGGTTATTTACTTTGCAGAGAAAGGGCTCTCCACATTCTCATCCGTTTTTTGCCGTTACACTCCATGGGTGTTCATTCAGTTCAAAATCTCAGGTCAGAAATACATTTATATTCATGAGGTTCTCGAGTATTTAAATAGACCGGAAAACGGGGAGAGTGTCGATTCAATAGGCGGCGAATTAATTCTTAATATTTCAGTTTAAAATTGATTGGTGTTGATAAACTCTTGTACGTATATGCATTTCATTCGTGAATCCTTTTGTATGCATATACAAAAAGATGTAGTGTTTACTTTTGTTGGTTGATAACGCTTACGCTTGCCCGAATTTAGCAAACTGTTTAATGTATAGTGTTTAGGTCTTTTCATTTTACCCTGAGGATTGAGGATGAGAATAAAGACTGATGGTTTTCATTATATTTTTACTTAATTTGTTTGCAACAAATTCAAGTAGTTGCTCAAGTTTATTTAAAGGTGAAATCCACGAATTCTACTTTTCGAAGGTGGGATTGACGTCAGAGAATAATCAGAGAATTCATTATTGTGTACTTTAGGGTTTTTTAAGAGGCATGCAGGAAGTCATAATGCATGATGAAACAATGGTTTTTCATGTACGTGGTGCGTCCGAAAAGTCTTAATAATGATTTTATATCTTAAATAGGGGTCAAAATTAAGAAACCTCATTGTGTTTATTTTCAATATAGTTCCCTTCCGGATCTATTAAAACCATCAGATTTTATTAAAAAAATTTGATGCCTTCAGAATAAAATGATTCGTATTGGGAGTCGAGCCCCTGAACTCGACT
>JAQIVE010006683.1:0-11262 GCA_034698285.1 Sminthurinus bimaculatus | reverse complement strand
ATCGTGGACGGGACAGACAGACGGACAGACAGACAACATGATAGAATAAGGGGAGCTCGCTTCGCTCGCTCCCTAATTGTAAGCCATTATTGTTGGTTTTAGTATCGTAATACATTATAATCTTTATTGGTTTTTTTGTACAGTGGTTCATTGAGCAGCAAGAGAACAACCAGAATATGGAACACGAAGATGAAATTCAACTGCAGCCCATCTGCTACTACATGAAGTACACGGTCCTTTGTTTTCGTTTTGTTTTGACGCACAATATAATGTCCCTCAAGGTCGGGATTCTTTACTGAAAAAGCGTACAATCAAGTTTAAAAAATTAAAAAGGCGCGAAAATTCAAATTTCGAAAAAATTTGGTTTTTTTCCAGTTGGAGCAGTCTGTTAGAGAGAGTGGATAACTGTACAAAAATCCAAGAAACCTCTCTGCTGAATTCGGGAGTCAAAACCAATATATTGCTGGAAAATGGTTTGATTCGACTTGACAACCTTTATGGGATTTTTATGGCCCTCGTTTTTGGGAATGCTGTAGGGCTTGTTGCGTTCCTATGGGAGATCAAATACCGGGCAAAATTGAGACTCCAGATCGCTTTCCATTGGATAAAAAATGTGGGGAGACACACTGATACCAATCACATGACGGACAGCAATAGTATCTTGATATTGACTGTAATGCCAGCGTACAAGTTTGAAATGTTTCAGTGAGTAACTAGAAGACAACTTTATTATGTATATTTATATTTGTTCATTATTTATTGTTTAGTTTATTTTCACCTCCATAATATTATAAATACTCTCTCCTTTGTAAACGTTTTGTGAATTGTGGGTACAAGTTGTCAGTATAATAAACTCATCCTTCATCATCAATCTTAGTCAAAAAAGTATGTATTTTGGAATATGTGTCTGCAGTCTGTAATACGCAACGAACAAGAGCTTGTCGAATACCAGTCGAAAAAATAATAGATTGACGATTGACGAGCATCTTCAGTGTATGTATGCTCTAGCCTATTTACCAGTTGGAGTTAACTTTTTCAGTTTCAGTTGCCATACTATGTACGCGATGTGTTGACCTTGCCGCATCCTTCAAGACTTACACTGTATTTACTTACAATTTAGAATAATACATATTTTACATCTGCATTTAACCCTTTTAAATAACATATACTACAACTAAAAGAGAATGGTTTAAAAAAATGAGCCACAACATTATGTTTATATTTTGTTACATAAATAAAGATGACATCTACAGAATACTAATTTTATGCACATTTCATACTCGTAGTAAAAAAGATCATCACAGGTTTACGATCACTACCGATCAATCAGGGCAGGATTTTAGATTAATTCGAGTGCTACAAGCCACAGTAATACGTTTATAATGATACTGGCTTGAAACGCTCTTTTTTAACAGCGTTTTTATTTCAAGTGGCCCTTACTTACAGCAAAAGCTGCATTTCAAGTGTCTAATTGAAACTCTAATCTCTAATATGATGCAGTTTAATAGTATATATAAGCTGAGGTACTTAAGAGTACATTCAGTTATTTCCAAGGTTTCAAGCTTATAAAGTATAATATATATAACATGTAGTATTGAACTGAAAAACAGAAGGATATGTATGTCATATTGAAAAGATTATGTATGGCGACTTGTATATGGAAACGATAGTTAAAAACAGGTAGAAAAGTATTCTTTTTTATTAACCTCTTTATATAAACTGCCAGCAGTATATATTATGTGTATAGAATAAAACAGTTTGATTGATTGGCTATTGATTTCTCTGTACTATTTTGTGGTACATAGTTAATAGCTAATAGCAGTCGTGTTAGGAAACTTTGTACAAGAGCTAAACAAACAAGAAAAAATAGAACTATAAACTCTATAATATATTATTTAGTATACCTAGGTAGAACACTTAATAACATTACAGTAATACTCTATTATTTATCATTCAGTCATCTCGTGAACTTCAAAGTAGTAAAGGACGCTATACTAGATACAGTATACTTATACTTAAACAGGAAACAAATAAATAATTGGTAGTTCAGTTCGTTAGCTCCCACAATCAGAAGAGGGGAACTTTCTCTATAGTCTTTTTTTGCGTGTTTGCAGACAGATATCTTATTATCTTTTACGGTTATTACGTTTACAAATTGAAAAATGAATTATTGTAGTTTATTATCATGGCACATAATAATAAATACATAATTTTGTTCTAGGAATTGAAATTGTATTGTACTCAATCAGTATTATTAAATACTGATTACTTCTTATAAAATTGCAGTCGTTTTCCTTTTGTCTTGTTGAGTAAACGAGGAACGAAGAATAGAGAGAAGGTCATAATAATTATTATCAAAGCTAATAGTAATTTTATCACCTCTCTATTTTTATTTTGTTTGTGTATCTATGGATGCGAACGTCGCTAAGCAAACCTTAAACTGATTGTATCCAGTCAATATAGCGTGAAACCTGTTTAAATACAGATAAAAGGAGTAAATATTTAAAAACATTAAAATTAGCCTTCAAAAGAGAAAACTCTGTTAGAAAAGAACTCGCGTAAATTTAACAATGTTCACCTACCTTTGTATAGACTCCTGGGTACATTGGACTTCCGCAGTACTTTCCCCAGGAAACAATTCCAGCAATGTAGTTGTATCCCAAATCGTTGCAAAGAAGAGGTCCACCAGTATCATACAGACAAGCATCATAACCTCCCTGAGAAGTTTAAAACAAATTTGTTTTTTACAAACCTCTGTTGATAATACTAGTTACTAGTAGTAGACGATTAAATACAAAGAAAATGTATCAAGCATACCTCGTCGTGACCCGCGCAAAGTTGGATAACTGAATCCAGTAAGTCTGGATATATTTTGATGCATTTGTCTTCTTGGACGATCGGGACTGTAGCCTTGAGTAAAATTTGAGACTGAATAGCAGTCGCTGTTTGTCCCCAGCCCATTATCTTACAGGATCCATGGCCCGGGACTTCATGGCCAGCTATATAATAAAATGTAATCATCAAATTAATGTCAAATATTTACCAGTAGCTTTGGTTCTTTTAAGTATGTAGTTGTGAGTTTTAGTTTTTAGTCACTCTCTAACTTTTATGCTGTAAAAAAGGGCTTACATGGTGGAAGGCGCAGAGGTGAAACATTTTGGTTTATATTTAGTGGTTCAATCTCTAAGATTGCAATATCGTTTCTGGTGGTACCGCTGAATCTAAAATTTCAAAAAATAGTAATTTTGTAAAACAAGTTTTACGACCCGCATAATACAATTGAGTTGGCTGATTCATGCAATAAAATGTCTTGTAAGTAATATTTTGCGCTTACTGTGTGTAACAAGGATGAACTTTTTTGGCCAAGACACGAGACATTTGTTGAGTTGGCTCATTCGCGCTAACGTTGTATGCTCCAGCAATAACTGCTAGATTGTTTATACTGTAGGTGTTCACACAGTGAGCAGCGGTAAGCACCCGGCTTTCGGATATGAGGGTACCAACGCAGACATTGTCACTTGGAGGCAGGTATTTGCTGTTGTGCTTGAAGTCGTCATCGTCGTTGTATATCTGCCAAACGGCCACGACGAATGGGAATTCCCCTTTTGGAAAAAAGAAAAAAAAGTTGCATTTCGTTGGTGTAATTCAAAAAACGGCCATGTACAATGCTACAGACATAGGGCGTGATCATTTTGTGAATTACGCCGATATGTTATCCTGTACTCAAAATTTGTTATTACAAAAAAACCTTTTCGAATAGTTAGGACCGAAACCTACCAGGTATAGCCGGTGTTCCACCAATTATTTGGGGTTTAATGCTGGCACCTTCAATTTTGACACAAAATAGTTCCAAACAGAGAAAAAAGACTAGGGTAAATCCATAAGCTCTTTTACGCCCTGGATTATGAGGACTTGACGCCATTTTAAAAGAGAACTGCATGCAATGTGGCGCTGGATAAACGTAATACCACTTTGAAGTTTTGATCTCCCAATCAATTAATATCCCAAATCACAAACTGCCGACACTTTATATCTAGTTAACAGCACACGCGGACACTTGCTAATTTAAGACTCTTATACATAAAATGACGATTTATAGATAAGTTCGCCAAACATAAATACCTAACAGCTAAACCAAAAATAGAATCCTTAGTTTAGTCACTTGGTGTTTTTTATACTTTTATACTGTAGTAAACCTTTTATCACCAACAATAAAAGCTATAAATAGCCTGGGACGATATGAGACTATACAAATGTGTACACTCAAAAACAATTAAGAGCTCATTTATGCCAAAATAATGTGACAAAACTAAATGGTTTCAAGTGGCCCACGGCCAGTTTTAAACCTTTGAGATATCAAGTTTATCTTCAACGAGTGACAACGAGTAAGGGAACGCGGGGTCAAAAAATCAATGTGCAAACTACATAAAACAGTAAAATAATATTTGATTTAGGACGCAAAAGTGTGTGATAAAAGTTCATAGTTTACTGAGTAAACTTTAATCAAATTAGTGCAACACTGTCAACTAAATTTACCCCTCTCGCCCCCTTCAGCATAATATCCAACATTCAACTTCACACTCACAGAAATGCTGATGTGGACGTGTTCACCGTAAAAATTGTAAACAAAGTCATACACACTGATAAAATTAGAGATTAAAAATAAAATGCAAAAAGTTAAAGAAAGATACATGTACAATATATACATATATACAAACAGATTGCAGGTATTTTTATATTATTTATACCAACTGTAAAACATTGAAATGAACTTGAACGCACTAAACACGATATTATGGAATATTTTGACACGTTGTCAAAAATAATTATGCAAGAATATCGCACAAAAATATTGTTTATTACAAAGCTACAATATATTATACCACCTTATACCTAATACTTATCTTCCAAAACAGCAATCTAAAATCTAAAACAACACCAAAAGACTATAAACTATAAACACTGAACATGAATCCTGCAAGTGCAAAAAGCATTGAGCTTACCTTATTAAGCAGTAGTTTATATTATAAAGTTAAGTAAGAGGCATTGACATAATATTTTATGCTATAACATGGCGATGGAACAAAGCTTTTAGGTTTTAGAGTGAAAAATCATATGATATTTCAATAAAAATACAAAAGGGCTTTTCCTATCCGTTTCATTGACTACCTCCACTTGAATAGTAGCTATCATCTTTTAACTTTATCAATTTAAACATTAAACGTAGATATTTTGATGCATAAAAGCTGGCACAATGAATATGTTTTGAGTATGTATTTCCCTTTGAGCTCTTTGATGGATCTTTTTTGTATTTAGATGCTTCAATGCTTCAGTCTCCAGCGTGACAAGTTGAAGTTGAATCATGACTATTAATACATTTTTATGTGTGCAAGGTACATATTACATAATATCCTAGCTTATTAAACTTTACACCATATTTGACTTTTATTGTCAAGTATTATGCAATATTATGATTTGCGATAACGGCGTGAATAAGTGCAAACATGATAAATCGTTCAATTCGTAATAGTAAACGACACGATCTCATAATATTATTACTGGGATAACAGTTTGACAAAAAAAGTGAGCATGACTAGTAATATGCTGGTGTCATAAGTTTTAGAATTGGGTGATGAAGATGAAATTTTCCTTTTTATGATTTCATGCATATTTTCCAGGAATTTGCAATCTGGAGGATATGCCTCAACTTCGGGATCCCCTGCCATATTTCTCCGAACGTCGATGACTGATGCAATGGGTGACGGCTTCTCACCCCCACCATCTTTATTATCCTTTGCATTGGAATTTGACCCAACTCCTCGTCGCATTCTTTTCTCTCTATTGTCAGCCCGGGCGACGGAGCGTCGAAATAACAGTTGATACTGGGAAGGAATCCAGAAATAATCTCTTTTTTCATGTTGTTCTGCAATATTTTTTACTGTTTTTTTCTCGTTCCTTTGATAAAGTTCCAGTCGCAGTTGCTTTTCAGCGTCAATGAATATTTTTTGTTGGGCCAATGAGATTGAAAAAGGTTTCGGGGAAACAAATATTTTCATTGTAATAGGACACTGTTTAACATTTTCATCAATGGAATCAAATTTTTCCTCTTGCTTTTGATTCCTACTTTCACTTAATACTAAGGATGAGGGGTGAGGGAAGGAAAATGGAAGCTGGGTGTTTGATTCATAAAAGAAAAAGTCAGTGCGGCGCGGGATAATGGCGTAGGGGTCATAGTTTGAGGGTAGGGAGGCTTCAGACGTCTTTTTTCTCAATTTTTTCAGCGTTAATACCACTGGCTGAAGATGAGGCGATCCCTCACTTCTGCTCTTGTTAACCTGAGAAATATTGCATTAGGAATAAAAAATCAAGAATACCTAAGTATGGTATATTTTATTTTCTACAGCCGTTACAAATTATTATATACGTTTTCAATAAAAAATATTCTCTAGCGTAAAAATTGGTGACACATTTTCATTTGCTATTTTAAACCTACTTTGAAAAGGAAATTCAAGGAGACGAAGCTGAGAGGGGATTTTGAGGGGGCAGAAATATTGCCGACATTCCTCACGTAGACGTTCCACATTTCTAAATCAAAACTGGGTTGAAATTTATGTGTATTGTATATTTTGTTGTAAGTTCTTTGAAAAATAGATTGTTGAATCAAATATACAAAGAATTTTGCCGTAAGTATGTAAGTATTTTTTAAAGTAGACCAAAAATTCCTTTCATATGACACATAAAATTGAAAAAAACAGATGTAGTATTATATTATGTATTATTACCTTTCCTGTCCGATTGAATGAATCAAATCTTTGCGACTGACAAAAAAACTACGGAAAAATGAATGCGGCCCGTCGAGATTCCCCCCATTGATTGTATCGGGTCTGGCATCGTTTTCGATTCCAATATTGACTGCAAACAGGGTGTAAAAGTTTGAAAGAAATAAGACAGTAAATTGAAAAATTCTCAATGGAGAATAGGTTTGAGTTAAGAGTCTACATCATGTGAAAAAATTTTGACATTTCGATTGAAGGCCTACTTATTGGCTCATTCTGAAAGCTAGACTCCATCTTGTATCGAGTTAGTCCGTACATGTTGGCACGAAAACGAAATGGATCAAAGTCGGGGATGACGTTAATCTGTGAGTCAATACGTGGACGCATCCATTTTATACACTTATTACCCTGGACAACGGAGGAAGTTGAAGATAGGGCAGAATTAGCTAAACAAGCGAAATTTAAATTAAACCCGTGTTATTAGCAGATCAAAGCAAAAGGATTTAATTTATTTTTAACAATGTGTTTAAGTGCACAGTGCACAGTACCTGTAAGTACCACGGCTAGAATATAAATTTGTAGTACCAACTTCATTTTTTCAGCCATTGTTTGACACATGTTTAGCACAGCAAGATTTTTTAACACAACACAGTGCAGCAGTCAATGGAAAATATTGTACGTATGCTCAAGTTGTAACTCACTTTGTTTTTTCATGGAAACGCTAAAATAAATTTTTTCTCGGCAATATGAATGAAAATAAGAAGTAAAAGCATTATTTACTATGGCAAACATTAAAAGTTCAAATGATACATGATACATAATAAGAAAAGTGCTGAGTTTAGGGTAGCCATGACAAAAACTATCGCTACACACATAAATACACCGTAATAAATTAATATTAAGCCTTTTCATTCTTGGAATTCCGTAGTTTTGAAACAAAATGTTAACGTTACTGTTTTTACCAATAAAATGCAGCAAAGAATTGGAGAAAACATGAACAACGGGAATTTCCTTGATTGCAAGCTTTCTCTTGGTAATGTAAGTTTTGATTTCTTCCAGTAGAGTGAGCAAGCCTTTGATTTTACGCTTTCTATTTCCATGGTTCATGGAACGCGGAACCAAAGCTGAACTCTACAACCTTTTTACTGTCAAAAAATATAAAACCCATTCATGTAAGTACACGGGTGTAAATAAAAAGCATGTAGTTTATTTCCGCATCATGTTTTCCTGCAACAGTAATGATTTAACGTGGAGACAAATTTTTAATTAAGTTTTTTGCTCATATTGTTTCAGGAATCGGGAAAGAGGAATGTTTGTTGCACCTTCATGTCACAATTTTAAAGCAAAAAACCAATAAGTGGTTTCCAGGAATCAAAACTTGGTTCTCTTTGTGCTTCTCCTTTTTACTCTTGGCAAATTAAAAGATATTATGCATATTTAATGCCTATAACCCGTATTTTTCTATACTATGTAAGCTTTGAAAGTTGAATCATATGATGTAGAACACGGATGTGTCTACTACCTACCGTAATAAAAGCTTTTGTTCGTATTGTATATTAATATTAAATAGGTACTTGAGTACGCTGTAAGCTGTAAACGTGGTTGCACCTTCCGAGTTCTGTGTTTCATCCTCTCAACGTCACTTACTTACATTTTAGAGCAATTTGCAAGTGTCCTTTACCTCGTTCTACTAAACAATAAAATATTTGAAGCACTTGAACAACAAAAGAAAACAAAGGCCACAAAAAAGAGTTGTTTCGAGAAAAGAAAACACTTTTCTCTCGTAACATCAAACACACTTTTAGCCACTTTAATATCCACATACTCAAATATAATATGAAGTTCCTCTTTCGTCTCCATATTTAAATTTTGGCATTTGAATACCTGATATTATTCATTGCAATACACAATGTACATTATTTTAAAACGAGACGAGATGAAAACAAAACACTCAAAACAAATTGGTTCAGATTTGAACTTTAAACAATGTTCAAAAGAAAAACTTGTTGAATTTTGTATGCACAGTGCAAAAAGTGTCACCCAATTTGCCTAGTAAAACTTAAAGCCAAGGCCCAACATTATAACATGTAGCATACAATACTGTGTGAGTAATATGTATTTTAGTACTGTACATAGGATGAAATCCCAAAACAAGTATGAAAAATAAAAAAGTTTTATTTTTGAAAAATTTTATTACTGTAGTTCAAAGTGCAGAGTACAAAATATATACATTTCAACTTGCAAATTATCTTTTTCAGCTTATTTAGCACTAAATGAAGATTTTGCACTCGATGGTCCGCTTTCCAAAGTATCTCCATTGTATAGTGGCTTCATACTTCGCCAGCACATCAAGAGATTCAAAATATGGTTTATCGCGGGGACGTGGTACAATTTATCGAATAGCCTTTTGACCTCCTTTTGATTTTCAAGTGTAAAACTGATGGCTCCAATCAAAGCTCCAACAAAAAGGATGCCAAAGGGCATTCGTAGTAAAGGGATTCCAATGGGCTCCACATCCTGAAACTGACTGGCCAACAAGGCTTGCAGAGTTTTGTGTAGTTTTGACTGCCTCTGGCTTTGAAGCCAAGCCACCCCCTTCTGGCCATTGTACTGCTTGACATCCCACTTTAATCTTTCCGAGATTCCACTGTCTCTCATCCTACCCAGAGCGTCGGTGAAGGCCTCAAGATACTTTGAGTGCTTTGGAAGCATCGAAAAGATAGGTCGAACCATAATTTCTGACGACACACTAAGCACGTTGACAGTTCTCCTTATAGTAAAGTTTTGCTCCACCACGGGGTTAATTACCCCCCTCAGTCCGATGCACACCGTCTTTTTGTTGCTCACAGCCCTGTCAAGGCAGTCGAATCGTTGAGCATAGGGGATTTTGACCATACGATTCCTCACAACTACCAGGGAGGGATTCTCTGTCCCCCGGAAAAAGAGGTCATCGATGAACCCTGGAATGTGGACTTTGAGGATTTTGTAATCCTTCCTAAGGGCGAGCTCCTCAAAGGTTTTGGGCTTATCTTCCAGAGAGGGCACTGTTATGGCGGCGAGAATATTTTCACTCCAGTAATTGCTAAACATGAAGCCGGCAAAGAGCCAGATGGTCATGATGAGCTCGAATCGATGGGGGAGGGGAACTCCTTGGGAGAAAAGGGGCCCCGAGACGATGATCAGGCTGAGACCACAGGGCTCGTCCACAACTTCCTTGGTTTTCTTGTAATGAACGACAATGAGGCAAAACATGATGAGGCATGTGAGGAATACAGCCAGCCACAGACTGTCCAAAAAGGGAGTCTGCAATGAGCGCCAATTCAAACCGATGGGGACAGGAATGGCCGTATTGAAAATTACATCGGTATGATAGACGAAGGAACTGTAGCCAAAGGCCTTGAAGCGAGCGTTGTTCACTCCAAAGCAGCAAAAGATGTCCACTTTTCTTGCGGTCATGCGACCCATGAAGGCCGGCCAACTGCCGTTGGGGAACTGGTCAAAGTTTCGCATGGGTTCGAGCGAAAACTCCAGAGACATGTTGTAGGACTTTGAGGTCGCTTTCAGCAGCTCGTGAGCCAGACCCAACGTTGCACCCGTTGGAGATTTTATGTAGAACAGGGGGAAATTGAGAAGGGTCGAAAATCTGAATTTTGCATTCCACAAGTTGTTTTTTCTACAATACAAAATTCCCATAATTGACAAGAATTGTACTGATGTTTATTTTTTTAAATGAATGATTTTTTCCCTAATTTTTGCAAACCTGTTAAAATCCATGTCGTACACACAACTGTTGTGAATGCTCCATTTTTCCACGCCAGACTTTTTATCAATCACAGGATAAATCCCCATCTTGTATCTCAAAGCTAGGATTGGTTCCATTTGAAAAAGCGCTTCCACTTCATTTTGATGCTGCGAACCGAGAAAAATGTAAAAGTTTTTACTTGATGGGGTAACTCGATCCATGTCGTCAAGCCACAAGAAACGGTCTTCCACATGAAAAATTTCACTGACACAGTGGTCCAAAAACCTTATCGAACGGTCACCACTTTTTGACATCTCAGTTTTATTACTTTGAACAATTTGGTTCGATTCAAGAGTATTTATATTTTCAAGTCGTTTCAGAGACACTGGATAGAAGAGAGAATGGAAAGCTTCAACGTTAACAACTAAATGCCTCTTTGCGTCAGCCTTATTTGTATGACTACTGTTAGACTGGACTAGAAACTGTGAATTAATTTTCACACTACACACTCGCACAAAGCTAGCACTTTGATCAACAAGTACATTTGTAATGAAAGAAGTCACTCCATGGTCCTCAACTAAATCATTGCAACTAATCCTAATTATTAGGAGAAAAGTTAAGTAAAAGTGTAACCAAGCCATTGTGTAGAAAGGCATCATTGTCACTTTTGTCCACAGGTACAACTCTTATTGTCCGACTACCAGTTTCTACATTATTTCTATTTATCGTATACGAACATTCGTA
>JAQIVE010006682.1:0-11262 GCA_034698285.1 Sminthurinus bimaculatus | reverse complement strand
AATATTATAGTAGTATATAATGATAATATTATAGTAATAATTAATCAAGTTCGTTCACTGTATATTATATAATTATGTATGTATATGTATAATAGGAAGTATAATCATTATTATAATATTATCATAATGTTTTGCATAAATGCTTAAATGTAATGTATCTTAAATTGAGACAAACAGACTGAGGGCTCAGTTGCGGTCTGTGGCTCTTAATTTTTCCTCGACAGCGTCGATGCTAGCTTCACTAGCGTCTGTGGCCTGTATGTATTTCTGTACACCGACCAGTGACTTCTTCAACGCATCAAAACTGGAGGAGTACAACATCTTCTTTTTTACCTTGGCAGTATCAGGACACCATAGCATAAGGAACAACTTTTGTTTCTTTGACGCCTATAAATTCAAATTAAAAGTACATTATTACTCGTCATGACTGGAACAATAAAGTAGATCCACTGATGTAGGTAGGATCATGAAAATTGTGTTTCTTTAAGGACTGAGAAACTTGAAAAAAAAACAATACCTCAGAAGTTCCTTGACATTGATGGGTGTATTCAAAATCGAATAGACCGTACCGACATTCGCCACTTCCACCTTTCTGGAGGTCTTCCAGGAAAGAATCATAAGCCGCATCACGGGCACCTGTTACATCATTAAAGACAAAAATATAACATTAACTGTATTATTATATTATTAATTTACACAAAACATCCACCACTTCAATTAGTCCCTACTACATAAATGATTCTGATAAGAATAATATAGTTCGAATGAAAAACAGTATCACTTTTCATTAAGTAACAACGATCATTTTAATTTAAGTGTCACTCACCTACAACCTCCACATCAATTTGCTTTTCATCCTTAATAAAAAAGACTACATAGCGGAACTTTTTGTCTTTCTTGATCTCTTCATAGGTAGTTTTACACACGTCCGATACTGTGACGCCAGAAGCCTACAAATTCATCGAAAATGTTTTAAAATAAACATTTAAATATTTAAATTAACATTCATAACATTCATAAGTTATGAATCATAACACCATTATATGAATACAGCCAATGATTCATAGTTCATAGGTACAACAGTCATAGTATACGTTCAACGTATAATAATATGTATGACTGCTGTACCTATGATATTATATGTAATATGTATAGTGTAGTTTTTTTAAAAAACAAAATAATATAAAAGAAAAACTCAATTTAACAATCAAATGTGTGATTATAACTTATAAAATGTTAGAAAACAAGTTTCCACTTACCATTCTATTGCTGGTTTGGTACAATTAAAATTAAATATAATCAAAGTTTTAACTGCACTAACAAAAAAGGCGTGCCACGCAGCGTACTATGATGTGCCGAATGGAAAGAAAACAAGAACAGGAGAAGAGAAGGGCTTCCCCTTTTTTGCTTTTTGTTTCCTTCTTGTGCATAGATGGGCAATTGAAAGTGGCAATCCGTATGTACCTCAATGAAAACAAACGTCCGAGTGCTGCCGACATATACTATCGTACATACGGAGTGTGCCCATCTATGTTTTTGTAACAGAAAAAGACTGTTAGGCCGCAAATATTACACACTAGAGTCCCTTCCTCTCCACTTCTATGAAATGGTTTTATCACAAAATAAAGGTGATCTGACCAAAGTCGTTCGTCCAAAATATTTACTTCATTTTTTTTAAAAAAAGCTTAATGGTTTTTATTCATTTAATTCACTTTACTTTTATATGTAATTCACTTTACTTCAGTATTTTATATGTACAATTGAAAAAACGATAAATACATGCTTGTAAGCAAAACAAAGTGAGAGACATATAGACACAGAGAGAGAGAGATAGAGATACGGAGAAACCTAACAAATAAAACAACGTAAATAATGACATTCATAAAAGTCAATGAAAATAATAAATGGTTATAAATTCTTTGTACACGAAGAAAAAAAAACAACAATACATTGTTCATTAAATAAGACCACGCTTTCTTTTATAATCTTCCAAATTTAATGATCGTCGTGGAGCCGGTTCTAAAGCAGGAGCAGTTGTAGGGCGAGCAACAATCGGTAGATTAACTGTATAGTTAAAATGCAAAAAAAAATCAAGTCAATGTTATGCCTCTCTCACAAGTAACAACGTATGTCTGTTGGCAACAGAGGTATGCATGGCGCACACTTTTCGTGTGTGGAAAATTATGCACAAAAAAATGAAACAATTTTTCTTGTTAAATTTCATAAAATATTCATCTGTGCTAACGTTAACACAGATGAATATTTCAGCCAAGAGTATTTCTCTATAAAGAAATGTATATATAAACTTACGGGGAAGTCTAGCATCCAAGTCCAGTTTGATATCAAAGTCATGTGCTGAAAATAAGTCTCCAGTACTCAATATTTGGGATTTAAGAGAATTTTGGCTATTCTGGGAACCAAGACCTTGTGAATTTTCTAAAGTTTGGCCAAGCCCATCAATAGCATCATCTATTTCCAACTGCTGTAAAAAATGACACATAAATAACAAATAACAATGATATACACCTCAATTTTATGCTACCTCTGAAATTTTCATCGATTTACAGAGAAAAAATATGAATGTAAAAGTTAAAAGTTAGGCTATTACCGAGGTGTCATCAAGAGCAGACGGTATCGCTGTAATGTCTAAGGAGGAGGATTCATTATTAATCGAGCTGTCAACCGCATCATTAGTCGGGGGCTTAAGCTGCTGAGTGTTTCCAATTAATTCCAAGAAAGCTGCCGTATTACTCTTTACCGATGGCCTACTAGGTTTGGTATTTCTTCGCGTAAATGGATCTTCAATCTTTTTCCCTTTGTTAGCTTTATGTTCTTCCTATAAAACATCAATGCAGGACATCATAATATATATATAAAGAAAATCACTGTAGTACACATTCATGTTTAACATTGGGTAGAATAATATTATAATGCTCAACTTTAGAAATGCAATACAATAAGTAACACCTTACTTACCAAGATAGCCTTTTCAGCTTCTTCTACATTCTTCTTTCGGTTTCTTTCATTAATATATGATATACTTGATATACTAGAAGTTCTAAGTTTATCTAATTCTTTTGCTCTTTCATCTAATTCTGCTATTTCATGGAGCAATTCTTCGGCTCTCTTATCGTCCCCACTGAAAAGAAGTAAACAGATAAAACGATATTTAATGCATAAATAACACAAATAGATATTTTATAAAAATAAATGGCTTCTTTTTTTATCGTCATCTTTATGCACAGCTCCTTAAAAGCTACATTATTTGATTTAGCCTGTTTGAAATTGTTTTAAAATTTGAAAATTACTTTAATATTGCCATTTCACGCTCCTTCATCAGACAAGTCTTCTTCGCAGCAAAATTGACTGGAGCTTGCTTAAACTTTTGTTTTTCTTGAATAATCTGTACAATAACGATATAAATTGCAACAAAACTATAGATTAGCCAACTAAACCAACAAATTTAGATTTTTACAAAAGCAAATTATACCTTTGTTTTTTGTTTCAAAAATCATACACACATCAGATATATTAATTATTAATTTCAAGAAAATATATCTTGTAAAAACTCACACTTTCTATGTCCTCTTCTTTAAATTGATAATTATTAGCGTCTCGAACTTCTTTTTCCTTTCTTTGGATTTCATCAACAGTAGGAAGAACAACTCCACGGTTTTTACAAGTTTCTACCCATCGTTCAAATTCATCTGCTGTAAAGTCTGAGTTACTTACAAATTCTAAACGAAAAACTCTTTCATCTAAACCGTGGCGAAGACGAATTCCTTTATTAGTTCTAGTTAAACCTAATTGATAAATCTTTGCTGTTTCTACAACTTCCAAAATCTCTGCAATCTGTAAAGTAAAAAAAGGGGCAACAAAATTTTAAAATAGCAATTCAAAGATCCAACTTTTTTTTTGTTTTACAAGAGCAGCAGAAGCTCTTCTTGAGATTGCCATGTATATATATTTTGAATAAGCTTCATGATAAATATCACTATATTAACAATTAACATAGTATCAATAGTTCAATAGCATTGAAATATAAAATATATTATATACATAAATAAATGATATTTCTAATGTACCAATATAATACAGTTCACTTACTCTGTAAATTGATTTGTCTGGTACTTTAGCATTAGTACCAATTCCAATACGAACAAAACAACCTTTCATAACCTTAGGAAAGAATGGCAAATGAACCCACCTAAAAGAAAAGTATCAACCAATTATTAACATTGGGCTGTAAAAATCCCATATAAAATGCATAATGATTTTCATTTCATTAAATATAATGAAATCATAGAAACAAGCCAAATGACTGTCATAATAAATATTTTAAAATTTTATCCACTATTTGTATGTACTTGTAGATTATAAGTAATATGTACTTACTTTTCTAGCTTAATCCTAGAAATTCGAATTTTATTTAAATCTTTTACATCTGTAACATATTGAGGTTTTTTATGTCGTTCTTCTTCTTCTTCTGAATCGGAGCTTTTGGAGTCACTTGAACTTTTCTTTCTTGAAGATGATTTGTTTCCATTACTAGCATCTCGATCCCATTCATCTGAATCTGAACTAGCTGAATCATCCGAGTAAATATCTGAAGCTTTAAGTTTCTTTTTAGTTTTTTCATAGCCTGTTGTTGTCGAAGAAGTTTCATCTCTATCCTTTGAGTCCCTAATTTCGTAGTCATCGTCATTACCATTCTCAGTTCGTTTCTTTTCTTCTTCTTTTTGTTGTTTTTCTTTCTCTTCAGCCCGAGCTTTCCTATCTTCCCGAGCAGCTTTGAGGGCATCCATGGCTTGAGATTTCTTATCAACTTTGGCCTCTACAGTCTTTTTTCTTTCTTTACTTCGCTCTTTAGCATCTGATTTAACAAAGTCATTAGTGGGAGATAAGGGTGGGCCAGGGGATACATGTCCACTACTACTATTAGCCAATAAACCAGCTCGTTTTTGTTTCTTTGATTCCTTCTTTTTCTGTTGTCTTAATTTCTTCTCAATTTCAAACCTCGTCCTTAATTTTTCTCGTTGTTCCATACGAGTGAAAATCTCTTGTTCTCTTTCTCTCTCTGTCATTTGAGACATTCTCTTTTGATCTTCTTCGTCACCCATAAGATGTTCATCGTAACCATCGTTGAATTCTTCAGAAGATGCATCTGAACCATCAGAGTCATCTGAACTTACTTCACCGTCTTCCAAATCTGATGCAGGCAAGGTAACTTTTTTTACTGATTGTATGGGCTCTGCTGTTGAAGCAGTTACAACCGAACTTTTCCCGTCGTCATCATCCCGATCAGAATCTGAATCTTCAGACCTGGATGCACTCACAGATTTTCTTTTCTTTGTCAACTTTTTCTTTGACCCTGATTTTGCACCCCAATCTGAACCCGAGTCTGATGAGTTGGAATTTGAACCTGAGCTTTGTTTCAACTTTTTCGAGACAGGTACTTGACTTTTCTTTTTGGATAAGGATAACATTTCCTACAGACGCAAAACAAACAAACATATACACAAATAAACATTTGCATAAAAGATTTTTAAAAAAGTATGTAACATTGTTGAATAAGGAAAAAAACCACAATAATATTGTTATAATATGAATGCATGTGGGATGCATGACATGGTTGAAGGTTGAAAAAACAATCAAAAATTTATAACAAAAAACTGGATTACTTATATAATTTAAATAAGAACGGTAACCTAATACGTGTCACCGACAGTCAGTATATGTTATACATTTATGATAAAAGGATTAAAAATATTTCATAGGCCTCCAAGAATTCAAATCCTAATTCATTTGCATATTATATTTAATCAAAATGGGTAGTTTTGAAAGGAGCATATTATGCGCATCACATTTTTTGAAGCTAATCCTGTTTAAGTATTTAAGTACCATCATCTGGGAATTGATTTCATTTTAAAACATTGCCGACATTTTTCATTCAAAACATCACAATGATTTGATGATTTGGTATCTATAAAAGTACATATCCATACATTTAAAGATTTAAAGAGGCCGTTCATTAATCAGATACATCACTAGTAACTAGTACTAGGTAATGCAGTGTATTACTTTTGAAATTCTTCATTGTAAAGCCATAATTAATGGCGATGGCTTAATTGAAACATTTTGATGTTCTGTATTCAAGACTTTTAGGTCACTAGCAGACATTTTTTGAATGTAATACATTAATACATAAACGGGGATGCATACATTAAGTATATTAAGTAAGTGAAAGAGATGAAGTGTAAGTAATGGTATACTTTTATTTTGTTCATTTTTAAAACAAGGAATAACAAAAAACATTGTTGTTACCTTTTCAATGTCACTTCCTGACCCATTAGAATCGCTATCGGAATCAAGTAAAACTTGCGATTTCCGTTTTCCCTGTCTGTTCGACATGATGGTGTAATTACTATAATTATCTCCACTAAAATTAGTTAATTTCCAAGAGGGATAATTTCACCAAATAATGACTTATCTCAGGAACAAAATTTCACTTTATAATTCAGCAGAAAAGAGAGCATAAGGACCAGACTTGTGTTTCATCAAGTAAAGTATTTATACTCGATGGAAGAATGTATGTATGTGTGTATTTTGCAAAATTAAAAAAATCCAAAAAATCACTTTTGCTGTTAAATATGCACTAAAAACTAAAAAGGTGTTTGTTTTAAATCTAGTTCATCTGATTTTTGTTATAAAATTAAAATAAATTAAATGTAGAAGGTCATTTCACAGGTCAGTACTTTAAAATTCCATTAATATTTTTAAATAGCCTTAAAAAGTAGTATCTAGTATCATGCGGTTGTATGTGTTGCTAGTTTATAAAAACTTTATTTATTGTAACTGTGTGTGCTTTTACTCACACATGTAAAATGTAAACATTCAATTCTCAATTAAGTATTAAGTTGCATAAGTTGTGTATGGAAAAGAAAATACACACTATAATATTATGTCCTTACTATTAACTACTAGTATGTATTATGTATACTTTTACTATGTACTACTAGTATTTGCGCATAGTGGTAAATGGTAAATCTGTGGTATAATATATTTTGTACATTTTTAGTAAGGCGGAGAAAGGAATCGTCCTTAATAGTGTTTAAGAAGTTACTTACACTAAAACATTTAAGTTAGATGTTTCTCATGAACAATTTTTATCAAGTTAAAATCGTATTATATACTTAATTGAGCAATTATAGCATAATACCACGTAATATTATTTATTGTAGAATACGAGCTACTTACAAAGTGAGACTATAGTTTTAAGCTGTATGCAGCTAACTGATTAAGTACTAGCTAGCTTGGTTAATTAATTAGGTTTGAAATAAATTCTTAATTTTACTCTTTTTTTTTGCTGCAGATTTTCAAACCGTCATCATCGTCTTCTTGTGGATATTGGGATATTGGTGAACAAACAGTGCAGTGCATGGTGCATGTTTCACATTTTATATCAACTTCACCTTATTTTCAACCTTTAAGCGAAAAGAAATCATACTGGTTACCAATTAAGTACCAAATATAGTATATTCTGGGCGCTTTCACTTTATTTGTCTTCGTCGTGTGCGTTGTTTACTCAACTTGTTGCAAAATACTAACGAATATTACGAGGTACGATACTATATATTGATAAGATGACATCCGTTAATTACATAAAGGACGATACCGGCTCAACTTTCATTCCCTCTTCTCAACGACCTGATGGCACATGGCGTAAACCAATTCGTGTTAAAGACGGTTATGTACCACAAGGTGAGTTAAAAACTGTATTCGCTCCATTTCAAAAGCAGAAATACCTATGTCTTATGTCTTTTGTACACAGTAAAATAAAATTGGATTTTATGGAGTCATTTCGTTTTGTTTGAGTAGAGGAGCAACCCTTATATGTGAGTAAAGGGAAGCAAGATAAAACACCATCCCCGTATCCAGTGGGGCTTTCTCCGGCAGATGTGTCTACTTATAGTTCATCTTCAAGAAATCAACGAGAATCATCACATGGTGGATCTTCTTCACTTTATTTTGATGTAGGGCTTTATACCGTAGCTCCAGTGGCTGCTCCAATTCCTGGTTTGAATTTTGTCGAAACTCCCGAAGCTGATAAAACTAGCTCTAAAAGTAAATCTAAAAAGTCTAAAAATAAAAACAAACCAAGTGATCTTTCGAATAATTCTTCAAATACTACTACCACTACTTCGGCGAAAAAACCACAAGACAGTCAAAATAATTCTCAAGTCATCTCAGGTGGTGGTAGTGGTGCCGTTAGTACAACCGATCCCGTTAAGCGACTTCGTAATTTACGTAAACGACTAAAGGATATTGAAGCCTTGGAAAAGAAAATCGAATCGGGCGAACTAAAAAATCCAGAAAAGGAACAATTAGAAAAGATTCAACGAAAAGATGACGTTTGCGATGAAATTGATGACTTGGAAAGTCTTATTGAGCGTCTGAATTTATCTTAAATGACAAAGAAAAAGGGAAAGAAAAAGATTTTTATTGAGCTAAAGATTAAAAAATGATAACACTTTTCATAATATCATTAGCCTACTAAACTATCGTATGGTTTGACTTTTTAAGACTTTTAATCATATTTTGAAGTTACGTTAATATGTATGTATAATGTATCATATGTTATACTAGTGTTCTATTGTTGTTATTATTTATTAAGTATTTCTCGAAGTACTAACTACATTCACGGGATGCGTTTGTATACTTTGATGATACCATACCCGTTATTTTAAAATACATATTATGGAATATTGCAAGCATGTACTTCTGCGTGTATTTTACTTTTACGCTTTTACTTGAAATACTATTTTCAGTTTTACCATTTGTTTTTCATTATTTTTAATCATGTAATTTGCGTCTAAACTATGACCTCAGACAAGCGTAATACATTATTTGCACATATGTCTGTATTATGTTTTACTGTATGGATAGTAAATTATGATCCCATCCGATTCCATTTCACTTTTTCCCTTTCTTCTCCGTTTTTGTTTATCTCGGCAAAACCATGTCACAGTGTTATAGCATTGTTACTTTTTGTAAGTAGTGTGCATCAAAGGATACGTGTATTTTAGTACTTAAAGAATTGAAAGATTATGATACATTATGTATACTTGTACTACTGATGTATAATTATTAGGAACATATTACGACTTCTTAGGTGACTTACTAGAATTCAATTGAGAATCAGGACATCTTTATTCAGCACTATACAATGAATGATTATCATTATAGGTAGTTATTGGATTCTTGCACAGAATAATGTACAGGCTATGTACTAGTACGGGGTCATTCATCATTCGAACTTCCGAACAAAACTCTATGTATATAAACGTACTTTTTGTAATAACTGCAAAATAACATCAAAACTACTGTGACTATTTGTTGTAAAGCTAATAGTATGATGTGTATTGAAAATAAGGCAAATGAACTTCAAAAAAAGTGAAGGTAGCTTTCTCTGCTATCTCCGACTCCTTTCTCCTTTCTCCACAGCAGTTGATTTATTTCGTTAAAAAAACAAATGAACTGTAAATACATATTTACTAAAAAACATCCCATATATTTTTCTAGAGGACAGTTCGAGAATGCAAGAAAATTGTTATGACCCTGTAATACGTAGAATTGTATATGGCATACTCATTAATTATGAGTCATAATTTGAAGAGTACACGTGTGTATTTTAACTTTTAACGAACCGATACAAAGGTTTTTACACACGCAGCTATACTAATCATTATGTGACACAATTAACAGATTTATGTAAGTAAATATTTAAGTGCATAATGAATAGTCAATTTTCCCGTTGTAAGTACTAAATGCAGTGAAAAGTTGATTGATTGTTAATACGTGTATAAACATCTATTATGGAAATTAGATTATGATTACTATGTTGTGTTTGTGTTGGAACCGGTGTGATTACAAATTGAATGATTTTGTGACTTATTAAAAATATAATAAAGTACGAAATAAATACATCATTATATCAGTCCTTAAGAATTTTCTTAATGCATCGTTTATTTTTCCCAAATGGAAACTCTTCTGTACCGATCTTCACACTTTGGCTTTACATTCTTTTCCGGAGCATAAATAATACGGGAATATGCATACAAGTGCCATACATAATTGGAAGTTTCGATAGCTTCGGGTTTTTTCTCAAAAAATTATCAAAATTTTTATACACACAAATAGTATAAAATTTGGAGACATTTTGTTAAATTGAACCAGAAAACACTTTTTATGACGTTATAATAAAAGGTCATAAAAACTCAAATCAGCATTGAATGTTGAAGTTAAACTATAAGCAGGTAACAATAATTTAAAAAATAATTCATTCAAATCATTGTTTTCTTCTCATATTTTTTTGAAAAGAAACATAAGGCTTACTTAAGGATTAAGCATTCATTTAAAGTACCTATATATATATATATACATGGTAGAATAATATGTCATAATATTTTACATAGGTAATAAACACGCTAATATAATACACATTTATTAAAATTTTAGAACATTATTTCACTAAATACATAGTACAGACAGTATATAGTACAAATAAACATAATATAATATAATAATACAATACTAATAAATCTCGAAAACGTAATAATAACAATAATAATTTAACTCGACAGTAGTATGCATGTTATTCTCATGTTAAGAAATAAATATCATAAAAGAGAACTAAATTTTTAAGCACAACTTTCTTCTAAAACGATGTAGAAGATTATAATGAATTTTTCTCTTTTATATGATATAGTGATATAAATAGCTCTATAGTTATGCATGTTCTGTAGAATTTGTTTTGGCGAGCTTTAATGATTAGAGACTTGACCACAATTTTCAAATCGTACTTTTTTTGTAATAAATTACCTAACTTTTAAATTATGCACACTTTATTTCGTACAAACAAAGAGAGAAGCTACAGTTTTATCTCTGCTATATCGTATAGGCTATATGACTTAAAACAATAAGGAAATGTTTAGGAAAAAACACGAAAGCGAAGATAAAAGATTTAGGAAATTAGAGAATGAATGAAAAATTTCTGTTTTGAAAAACTGGAATGAAGAGTAAAAATAATTGCATTCATTAAAAATGTTTACTTAATAGAAATCACTATTATTATTACTGTAAGTAGTTTTCAACCGGCTCGAACACCCTGAAAATTCAAACAATGCAAAACAAAATTAACAAAAGTTATATGCATGATTACATTTGGGTATTGAATTTTATGTGAATTTGGTTGGACTGCAG